>JAWZYV010013347.1:0-116727 GCA_038373885.1 Cheiracanthium punctorium | reverse complement strand
ATCATCATGTGTGAGGTATAAACCACATTCATTAGGCAAGACAGTTGATAAAGCAATCCTTTTAAAATATAGGGCGTTCGAACTTAAGAGGTGCCTCAAACGAATAGTGAAGTTTGGCATTGCAGCTCGCAATGCGTCAATGGAAACGTTATTCACATGCCACACAACCGACGGTTCAATCTCGTCTAGCGTGTTCGGGTGGTTCTGGTAGACAGTGTCTTTCAATGTGTTCTACAAAAGTAGTCAAAAGAAATCAGGTAGGGAGAATATAGAGGCCAATCCATTATGAAGGCCTTACCATTACAACGTCATTTGCTGGCACATTTTCTAACAACAACGTAGAATCTTCTGTGTAAAAATGTACAAACCGTTTGCTGCATCCATCTATTGTTTTTTTAAGTCTAGAGATTTTTAATTTTGAAAATTTAATACCACCTTTGCTGTACACCCTATAATTCAATGATTCAGATAATGGACTGAATCCATCTATTGGTCTTTTTAAGTCTAGAGATTTTTAATTTTGAAATTAATACCACCTGTGCTGTACACCCTGTAATTCAATGATTCAGCACAATGAACTGAAATTTTGCATTTAATAATAATTAAAACTGTTAGCATCATAGAATGTATTGTAAAAAGAAAAGGTCACTAGAAAATTTTTGCTTCAACAATTTTGTAAACGTTCATTTTATAGGTCATTCTTTTAGTTTTTTGCATAGAAAATAACAAAAAGAGAAAATTCCAAAAGCATAACAAGCCATATAAATTATACGAAATTCATAAAACGCTTCCCAACAAAGTTTTTTTCGAGCACACATAATTGCATAGATGATATTCAGAAACAATGTCACCGAGGCGCTTCTTTGAATCACCGCAAAACAGAGCAGTTTACAGGGGAGCGCCGAGAATTCAATTTATATCAAAAGCATGGATTATAAAACACGTTCCAAGAAAACAGGTTTTTTGCTCTAAATTTCAACATGAATTGTCTTCAAATTTGGCGAGATTTTGAATACACCCTCAAAAGAGCTGTATATCACTAGTAATGCAATTTTGCTAGACTCTATAGGAGATTGGATGTTATTTCCTTCCTTTAATGAAGAGTAAGTTGTTAGAAACGTTTAGATGCTTATATATTATGCCACTGACCCTTATGTAATCGGAATTGCTTGCTGTAGAAGAACTGTGTATAGTGCTGCTGTAGAAGAACTGTGTATAGTGCTGCTGTAGAAGAACTATAAATACTGCATACTTAATTTTGTAATCCTTAACACCACATAAAAATTTTGTTTTGTTTGAAATATGGCTAATATGTATAAGATACACTTAAAAGAACTGGTTCCCAACCACTGGTCCTCGAGGACTTCACTGATCATCCACATATATCTAATTTATTAAAAAATTATCCACTCAAATGTCGTTCAAACGAAAACTTATATTTCTAAACCATATGATTTGATAAATAATATAACCTGTTTTTATAATATTTATTGTTCTTGTGGGCTCACGCTAAAACGCAAAATAATTTTCCTTTTTTTTTTTGTATCGGTCCGAGAAGGTTGGGAAAAAACTGCTTTAAAACAATGACTGCCCATAAATCCTAGTGAAATGGAATTCTTTTATCTATTCTGTATTTGGGTACTCTTGGGTAAAAAGCTATAAGTGCAACCAGGGGACGTAGCCAGGGGAAGAGTCATGGGGTGCCTGTGCACTCCCCGAAATTTTGGATTTTTGTTAATTGGATGACAATAAGTGAAGCATTTTTGTGTGAAGTTTTACCTTTTCAACTTTTTGGGCGGCCCCGAATTTTTTTTCTCACTACGTCCCTGAACGCTACATATCCGGCCGTAGCCAAGGCGGGGGTCATGGGGGTTTGATCCCCCCTCCCAACAGCCTTGGCTACGTACACCAGTGCTTTTTCAGTTGGGTAAATTTCAGTTCAGTTCAAAACATTTTTAGTTGGGTAAATGGTACAATACACAGGAATAACCTGTACAAGTAATCGGTGCATATTTACGACACTTAAAGCATGGGGAGGAGACTGACGGACGAACTGACAGATAAACCAAAGTCACGAACCCTTTGTCGGAAAGTCTTAAAAGTCCATAATCGTTCCTAATGAAAAGTAACGATTACCTCGACATCCGCCCAAAAGGCCTCTCTCTAAAGCAATGCACGCGCTGGTGGTATTTTCAGAAATGGTTTCGCCTCAGATTTCCAGGCGTTTCATATTTTTGGAAATTCAGCCGCAAAGGGACGAGGCAGCCGTTCCATTTTGAGGGAGAAGAAGGAAGCCCAAAGAGGAAAGCACTCATGCTTCCGACCCCCTCCACCCTTGTCAATCCTAAAAGGAAATTCGGAAAGGAATACGGCGCAGACGTCATCAAGGAAGATGAAAAAAAGGAAGTTGTACACACGTTCATTACAGCATTCGAATGGATGAAGTAACAGGAAAAGGCGTGGAGAAGTGGAATTGGTATTAATGAGCCAACAATGAAAAATCATACTACTTGCTTGTGTAAGGCCGTTTTTTTTTTAAATCGTGCAACTTTTGAACAGTCTAAAAAATACTTAATTGCGCTAGAGACTAGGAAAATTTTAGAATGTCTCTTTACAAGTTGTATTGTGAACTGTTACAGACAATGAACCCATAGGGTTCACGAAACACTCAGATCATGGACCCCACAAGGGTGGAGCTGGGTGGACCCTGAGTCCAGGTAACACCTCCTAGATATACAATGCCTGAGAACAAAAACTTTTACGTCATCCCTAGGTCCACTAAAATGACGTCATCACACATTTAATTTCATAAAGTAAAACTATTCAATGTTTGTGATGAATTTACTCCAGCATAAAACATTTTAGTGATTTAAAATAGAAAGTTTTATTTTACGACAAATAAGAAAATTTAACTATCACTAATTATATAATATGATATAGAAATAGATCATAATAAATAATTTTTTATCAGAAAAGTATTTTAATTTTTATCTTGAACTTAAAATATTTTTCTAAAATTTGTATCATTCACCAGAAATTTCAAATAGTTTTACTTTGTGAAAGTAAAACAGTGATAGCGTCATGACGTAGAAGTTTCTGTTCTCAGGCCTTCTGTGTCTAAGAGGTGTTGGTCCAGAACCCGGCTCTAGAGGGGCATCGAGTCCAGCCATAAGCAGTTGCAATTTTTAATTGCTATAACCAACACAAACTAGTAAAAAATATTTTGAATAATTTTATATCCAATGAAATTTTAGAAGACTACAGCTAGTTGTGTCTTAATTTAAACTGACATATTTATGATAAACCGTTTATAATAAAAGTTTAGTAGTATTGTCATTACGGGAGTTGTCGGAAGTTTGTGCGTTTGTGAGAGAAGACAGGAGGGGTAATTGGACCTGGGCCCGGGCTTTAGGGAGCCCGTACCTAAAAGCAAATATTATCATTGTATAAAGTTTTGTTTTAAATAAGATAAATGAAATGGGACCATTGCTAGCAATACGAAAGTTTGGCTCTTTTAGTATAAAACTAAATGCATTCACAGGGTACTTAACTCTTGCAGTGTGTCATTTTTAAGTAACATAATTTTATAAATAAAGTTTAGTTTTGATTTATAAAATAGTTACCATAATTATTCCCTACATTTGCACGTTAAATTACGTTTAAAATACAGTATGAGTAAGAAATAACAGCAATTAATAATTCAGCACACGGCTTGAAAAAAAAAAGGGGGGGGGTCAAGCTCTGATCTTGGGTTCAGAGCCCGTAATCGAATGTGGGGGACGTAACGGGAAAAAAAATTGTTAAACATGCGAAATTTTACAACTTTTCCCAGAACAGGTAACTCCTTGGCCCAATTTTGAAGACTATATTTTGGTTAGTGAATTGTTTTCTGAAAGTTGTATGAGACATTCAGCTTTACTGTTAGTATTAGTCCATGGTGCAATGGGCAAAAAAGCATTATTAATTCTTCTAGTGTTTAACATGTGTTTGTTTTTATAGCTTTTCAACAGTCCTGTGGCAGCAATCGCTCTTCAGATGAAACATTCTTGGCTGTGTTCCTTTATAAAAGCAAACGACATTCACAGGACTTTAGAAAACCTTTAGAAACAAACTAGTGATGTTAAACGCTTGGAAAAATTAATAATGTGCTCTCACCAACTATATGCGCTAATAAGCTATAATAGAAAAAGTTTATAAGCACAAGAATTACCTCCAAAAATGTCACTAGATGTTACCTGTTCAGGAAAATATTGCAAAATTCCGTATGTTTAGCATTTCTTTCCAGGCTATTTCGTAAGTCCTATAAGTTAATTGTTTGTAATAGTTCACAGTATAACTCGTAAAGAGACATTTTAAGTTGTTTCTGAGTTTCTAGCATAATTATATAACAAGTAGCGGCTACCCGCGACTTTGTCCGCGTCAGCTTTAGAATTAGGTCTCGAGAGAAACGAAGCATGTGTGAATAACAAATATGTTTGCAACTAAAGAAACTGCATTTAAATATTATTTGCTTTTTACTTATTTTAAATGAAGTATAATGCATGGTAGTATACTTCATTTAAAATAACAGAGTATGTAAAATTACTAAATTTAGATTTTTTTCAGGCATTTGGGGAATAGAGACAGTTACGACAGTATTTGCGAACTGTTTTGAGTGTTCTTGTAAAAGAAATATTTATGCTATATGCATGAATTTTAGCCTATGTTAATCAGGAATAGTGCAGCTTTCTAATAGCGAAAAAGTTTTAGAATCGATTCTATAGTTACAGAGATACCCATAGAGCGTAATGTATTAGAATTATTTTGAGTGTTCCTGTAAAGGAACTATTTGCGCTACATGCATTAATTTTAGCCTATAATACTCAAGAATAGTGTAGCTTACTATCAGTGAAAAAAGTTTTGGAATCGGTTCAGTACTTACAGAGATACACATAGAGCGTAATGTAATTCTTATGAGTATCCCTGTAAAAGAACTATTTGTGATATATGCATAAAAGGTAGCCTATAACACTCAGGGTCCCCCCAGTGTCTAAGAGGGTCTGCTCTCAAACCTGGAAGGCGGGAGGTGCCAGGTTCAAACACCGGTCGCGCCTGTCGACCTAGCCGCTCGCAGTTTTCCGTGTTTTTTTCAAAAACCTCGGGAAAATACGGGCTAGGATCCCTTAGAAAATTCCACACAGACGAATTCTCCATATACGCCTAGGACCTATAGGCCTAAGACCATATAGGCCTAGGACTTTCAATCAGTGAAGAAAGTTTTAAAATCGGTTTAGTTGCTACAAAATTTCCATAGAGCGCAATGCATTAGCATTATTTTGAATGTCTTTGTAAAAGAATTATTTATGCTATATGCTTGAAAGGTTGCCTGTATGTTAATCCAGGGCATAAGCTATCTTCATTACAAATTTTTCCAACCATTTTTGTGTGATTCAGTCAAAAACATCCAAACACATAAACGTACACATTTATATTATTTGTAGGATTTGGAAATTTACGAACTTTAAGAAACACATCTGGACTTTTCTTGGTACTTACCTATTATCCCGGCGGTCATTCCCGCCAAACTGTTTTTTCGTCAAATGAGTTGCCAAACTGTTGCCAATCGTATTCAAAACCATTAATAATTTCATGTGCCCGGCATTTATCTCGGCAAAAAATCGCTCGTCTTGGCGGACCGCCGGGATAATACGTAAGTACACTTTTCTTTATTTATGCTTTTTAATTTGGCGTAAAATCAACATAATTTCCATACTTATTTATGTTTTTCAAATGCATGTGATTTTGCAAATAGAATTTCTGCTTTATTTCAAAAGCATAAATCATTTTGTGCGGGCGATAAAACGGTTTTTAATTAATAGTTAGAAAAGTAATTAAAATTTCCGAGCCTCAGGTACACTTTACCGAAGTCATGGGTCCAGGCATGCTCAAATTTTCAAAGCTCTGCTTTCTGTAGATTTGTCTGGAGAACATTCATTTTTATTATTAGAGATAGATATATTTGGCATAAAACTGGCATAATTTCCGTATTATTTAATGTTTTTCAGATGCACGCGCACGCGCTTCTTTGTTGAAGTAATAGCATTCTTGTTAGCTCAAAACACGAATCATTTGATACGGGCGAAACTCGCCAAGCATGGCAACGTAAAAACGGTTTTTAATTAATAATTAAAAAAGTAATTAAAAATCTGAAATTCTAGGTAGCCTATAACCAACTCCAGGGTCCATCTATATCTAAACCGAAATGCATCCTAATCGATTCAGCGGTTTAGGCGTGAAAGCGTTATAAACAAACAAACAAACTCACTTTGGCATTTATAATATTAGTTAGGATGTACATCAACATAACACTGCATTTCTATGGAAGTAAACGACATAAATTGATAGGAATTGTTTCTAAAATATTTTCAAGAACGAAATTTTAAAAATAAAAAAATTACACTATCACTATAAACTAAAAATAATTAAAATAAATTTTCGCATACATTAAATTTATTGATTTATTATTGGCCTTTAGAATATAGTTCATAACAAATATTCATTACAGCAACTCGATATGGACAATGATTCGAAATCATCCCTTCAAATTCAAATTCGTTAGAAAACTTTCTTTTCAAAACAGAATTTCACTAATGCGCTTATTTCTGCTAGTCATTTAATCAGAGAAACCTACAATCAGAAAAAGATTTGAGTTAAATATAATAAATTTCTATTATTTAGATGTAACTACCGCTGAAGAAATTTCTGTTGTTTGTTTTTTTCAACTCAACATTTTTTAACCCTTTAACGCGCAGTGTTCCCGCTCTGGGAACACCAAACTCTGACGTTTTGACTGTTGCCAGTCACGAAGAATAGATTTGATTTCTATAAAAATAGTTGCGGGTGACATAGCTCCACGAGAATCCTTTACTTTTTAGCACGTCATTTCCCGTAAAAAAATGGTCACGATTATTTTTAACAGCACTGACATCTGCTGAAAAATGGAAGAATGCGAGAACAGCTGGATAGATTGCCCAATGCTGAAAAAAGGGCAGCCGTTGCCATCGCTCGACTTAACTACCGCAAGATGGCGGACGATCGAAACGTTCATCGCGTGCCACAGATCTAGAGACCCTTTTTTGACGCAGCTGGCTGTGCGCACAGCCAGCTGTCGTCAAAAAAGGGTCTCTAGATCTGTGGCACGCGATGAACGTTTCGATCGTCCGCCATCTTGCTGGTAGTTAAGTCGAGCGATGGCAACGGCGGCCCTTTTTTCAGCATTGGGAAAGGGTTGCGCCTCAAACTGTTAAATGCCTGGTATTTAGTTCATGTTTTATTTTGATAAACTTACCCTTGAGTATATCTTTCTATAAAATCGAAGCGGGGGTCTACACCTTTCTTCTACAAATTTTAAATTTACAGTATTCGGGATACTTCAAAACATACAGTCTTTTATGACCAAATTTCAGATGGCAGAAAATTCTATATGTAAGTGTTGAATTTAAAGGAATGACTTTTAAGAAAGCATATGTGAGTATACAACATTTCCCTTTCGTTCTTTCATTAATATTGATTAGCTATATGCAGTTTTCTGCAAGGTTTGAATAGCACAAAAATTACGTACTTAAACAGTGAAGTTTTGATGTCGATAGTTAGGTATTTTAGTTTCGAATTAGCAAAGGCAAAAGAAATATGAAGGCCAAAACCAAAAGTTTCCCGCTGTATACGTACAATCATACTTTAGAATTGTGATGAAGATAACAAATTTGAAGTGACATTTGTCAGAATATAACTATTAGTATATTTAGAGATATATTAAGTTATACTATGTGGTAAAATTTCATACAGGATTACGAGCTAATTTAATTGTTAACATTCTTCAGAAGCATTGAACAATCTTTTCCTTTTTCCTATAATCAGAAAATGGCGATGAGAAGCAATCCACTTGACGGAACATAAAGTATGTATAATAATGTTATGTGAATAATATGTGTTCAAAACGCAAGTTATTTGTATCCCCACATCTACTTTATAAATTATCAAATGCTACTCCATTAAATTAAGTATTGCTTGGACTTACTACTCTTACAAGTAATACTGTTGGTACAATAAAAATTATCAAAATTATCAGTGAGAAAAGAAAAATTAAATTATATTTTGTGGTAAAACGCCATCCCGGTTTACGAAGTAATTTAATTGTTAGCATTCTTCAGAAGCATTATCTTTACCTTTTTCCTGTAATCAGAAAATGGTGATGAAAAGCAATCCATTCGACGAAACGTAAAAATATGTATAATTATGTATTGTGAACAATATGTGTTCTAAACTTAAATTTGTATCCCCGCATCTACTCTACAAATTATCAAATGCTACTCTATCAGATTAAGTGTTGCTTGGGTTAACTACTCTTACAAGTAGAACTGTTGGTACAACAAAAAATATGAAAATTCTCATAAACGACTTTTCGCTCTACTTAGTACTGTAGGTAGTATAAAAAATGTCAAAATTCTCAATGAAGAAATAAATGAATTTTCATACTACTTAGTACTGTTAGTACTATATAATATGTCAACATTCTCAATAAGAAATACATGATTTTTCATACTACTAAGTACTTGGTACTATAAAAACCTCAAAATTCTCTGAAAAAATAAATAATTTTTCGTATTACTTAAAGAATTTTTATTATTCATAGTTATCAACTTTAGTTTAGGATTATTCAGATTATATTACTTTGGATATAACTTGTGAAGAAGGTTAGGTGCCGTAAACTCCAAGGAACATGAATAAAAGTAGCACATTTTCATAAATATCTCTTGCAATTCCAATTGTAGTTTGAATATTTTGTTGTGAGCTACGTAACGAGTCGAGGGGAATGTGTACTTTCCATGGGTGTAGCCAATCGAAGGCAGGGGGGCATCTGCTCCCCCCCCTTAATTGAAGCAAATAGTTAATAAACGTGTCTGAGTGGGAATAGTAGCTAGACTCCAATGTCTTCCTTCATGATCCTGAAACCCTTCCCCAGGATAACTCTGACAGCACTTATGGCACTTACAAGGAATATTAACCCTTTGGCAGTGGTTAAGGCATTGGACTCGTAACCGGAAGGTTGTGGGTTCGATATCGGTGTCCCACTAAAGACCACCGTGTACATGCGGTGTACGTGCACGTTAAATCCGTGGCTCCGAAAGTCCTCTCGGCGGTCGCTAGCAGTTTCCGAGGGGTACCAATATTCAGAAGTCCCCCACCTTCTGATGAGTTTCCAAATTGTGGCGGGCAATTCCGGGAAGGACGTTAATGTAGCTCTAAGCGACACATTCAGTAATAGGGATGGACGCGAGACGAAAAATTGGTGTCTCGCGTCTCGCAAAACAGCTGAAAAGCTTGTCTCGTCTCGCAAAAATCCCTATATCATAATGTTAAAAATGTTTGTCTCGTCTCGCAAAAAAGCTGTAAATCACTGTCTCGTCTCGCAAAATGTCGTCTCGCGTCCATCCCTATTCAGTAACGCGAGCTGTCCTCTCCTGGCAAACAAACAAGCAAGGCCGTAGGCTTTTGGTATGGCATTCGCCAAATTCTGGCACTTCTGCCTTGGCGATATTACATTGCACCTTTAATTTCAAAATATTTCTATTTCTTACGCCTACCCTTGAGGTCACGTGGGCTGTGGCTCATCTTTTTCTCATCAGGGTGTCAAAGATGACCAATTTTGTAAAACGTTTTTAATTGACTTCTACAGTTTTCTCCGTTCGAGGAGGTTTGCGTTTCGCTTAGTTATGGAACTCCGGCATGCCGTGTGGCGTTGCAGAACGATTATATATGAGCCTGGTGTTACTTTTTGTCAAGCAATGTCTGAAAGTGAACCGCTGTTGTTCAAAACTGTGTTGCCTTTTAACTTCAATAAAATACGTGCGGCATTTAAGCCTTCTCGTGTTTCTAAATTCATGGCCAAAGAAATGAACAGCGGATGGTTGAGCTTCCGTCACTTAGTGCTCACGTTTGTCTGGCTCTTGTGTTCTAAATGCGGCAGCAAGGGTCAAGGGTTACAGCTCAGAAACTTGATGTAAATTTCTCCAAGAAGTTTGCAGTCTCCGTACTATGAAAGAAGGGATTGAAGAATTCAAAATGTTACATTCAGTTGTAATCGACAAGAGCCTGATTCCTTCTGTAATTTCAGCTTTTCTTCATTTGGTGTACTCCTAGGAACCTCAAAGTTTTCGGGCAAAGATGATTTCGAGAGAGACTGAAGTGATCCTATGTAATATACAGAAGAACAGAAGGGGGTGGGGGAGGGATATGTGAAAAATATTTTACATTTTTGAGTTTTTCTCATCACTGACATGAAATTCTTGAAGAAAGACCAATTCAATACCGAAATTTTCATTGCGGTACCATTGCGACCTCTTCAATTGCGATCACGCATTGAAAAGGTCTTTTGTAAAAATATAGTAGCAAGACAGTGTTCTTACGTCTTACCTTTTTGTGAATAAAGGGGAAAAAAACATGAAATTTTATTTGTGCAAGATATAAAAAAAGTATAGTCGATGTGGTGAATTTCATACATATCAAGCCTTCCATTGAGAATAATATTTAGAAAAACATCTTGAATCGTGATAAATACATTCAGTTCATTTATCAGTATTAAAAGCCGTTTCCTTCGATTTTCTGAATTTCTTCCCGTTTCATAAGCTAAATAATTCAGTTTTCCATGTATGCAAAACTTGCATGGCATAAGAAACTACCTCTAAGGGAAACAAATTAATAACTCCTTGCAGAAAAATTGGCATGGATAATATAAATCGTAATTTTTATTCTGGACAATAAAGTGAAAATTTCCTTACACGAAAGAAAGATTAAAAATACGTTCTTGAGAAGATCGTTTGTGCAAAACGCAATCTTTCTTGCTTGTATTGGTGTTATTGTACGTTTAAGAACTTGTCCTGAATGTTTTGTTGGTAAGTACTTTGCAGTGCAATACAAGAGTAAAACTCTCTATTTCTCCTTGGAACTTTGTACTATTAAGAGAGTCTTTCATAGTTTTATTTTTATTTTTATTTTAAAAATCAGAGTATAATTGTTGAAAAGCTTCAAAAAAATGTTCATTTTGCAAACTGATACCCTTTGTAAGTCAGTACTCTTTACATAAAAATTTATGAACATTTTGATTCATTTGAATGGTTTTCATTTTTATGAAATGCTTGTACGGAAGTGTCAAGTATGATATTTACAAAACTAATGCATTGTGTTACGTCTGCAGTATGAAAATGTTTCAGAAATCTGTAGAATAACTCAAATAATTACAATGTTTAAGACATGTTTGTAATTTTGGACCAAATTAGGTCCAAGTAAAAGTGGTAACGTATCCAAGGAACAGAGAACCTTCTGACAAACTTAGTAAAAAGTAGCAGTTCATAGAACCTCCAGAAAGTATAAATAATAATGTTCATTTTGCATGACTTCAATAAAGCTTCATCAATATATTTACGCAAGATACTTAAAACAGAAATAACTACTATGTCACTCATCAATATAGCAGTAACTCACAGCTGCTTAGAACAAACAATGTGATTCCATCACAGTTTGATGATCAAAACTGCAGTATAATACAGAAAATTAGCGATACATTTCATCTTTTCTTTTATGCTTAATATATTACATTAAGACACCATTAAATTCCATAAAGCAGATTTAACAATTTTGGTGTTTATAAATTGCAGCAGAGTTACATAGGAAATACCTCTTTAATATAAAGCCAATGAAAGGGGAGTATATAATTTAAAAATATAAAAATAACTGAAAATGATATTTTTTCTTTATTTCCTTACATGCATACATACAGATGTCAAAAATAAACTTTTAAAATGGATTCACAATTAGTCAAAATGAATGTTGCATGCATATATACGAATGCACATACGCGCGTGCGTTGTGATGTCACGCAGAAACTCGTCTGGCAAATTCAGAGATAGTCAAAATCTGAATACGGAATTTTTTTTGCAGTTACAACATTTTCTTTATTTTCGCAAAAGTTATATTAGTATTGGTTCTGTTTTAACGAAAACGAATCAATAGTATTCCAAAATGTATTTGTGATGTTGTAAGAAATTGATACATAGGATGGTTGTAATTAAACTTTCCCTGTAAACAGGTAAAATGTGTGAGCGCATTGTAAACTAATTCGGTATAGATACTATACATGAGATATACTCTCAAGGAATTTTGAAAAAAAAATGTTAGTTCAAAAAATCTCCACTAGGAGGTACTTTGGTTGAGTAAATGGTAAATTCAACAATTCAAAAATGTAGTTCAAATGTACAAACAATTTCAACGCTTATTCAATAGCTTTTGAGCTACTAACTAATTTGGATGATTCTTCGAGCTCATCTCAGCACGTAAAGCGTTACCTAGTGGGCATTTAATGAACTAAATTTTTTAAAATCTTCCTTGAAAGCATCTTGTGTTCAGTCCATAAGACAAATTTGGGGCAACATGCGTTTCAGCTGCAGAATATTGTTTATAAAGGAAGTTTAATTATAAGCGCCTTGTATTATCTACAAGTCCGTATTGTAAATTAAAACGAATTCATCTGCTATCGGTCCCTTGGTGCAACGAATTAATAAAAACTATTTTATCTTCTTTTTATGGGCAAATTAAAATTTTAAGATCGTTTCGACTGAAAATTTATTCAGTCTTCATCAGTCAAAGATCTTCGTCTGCTTTGACGATGAAGACTGAATAAATTTTTATTCGAAACGATGGTATCTTGTTATAAGTATTATTCCATGTGTGTTTTTTACAAAGTTTTTATTTATTTTATTCTTAATATACTTCAAGGAAATGATGCACAGGAAAGAATTATTTCCCAAAATATTTAGCTACAGAAATAATATCCACGATTATCAAATTCAGGTTCACTCAATATATGGCAAATGTTACTTGGTTGCACACTGAGGTATAGGCAGGAGATGGCTGATAGGAGTGTAGCCAACCCCGAAATAAGTAAAAATAAGATATGAAAAAGATTACGTATTGGTGGATAAATTTGAAAGTTCCCTTTGAAAATTTTAAGTTTCAGCTACGGACATAATATTTTCTCTAATGTATGTTTCTCCAACTGCAAAGATTTCAAATTCGATTTATGAATGTACGTTTTCTTCCGTTTTTTTAAATTCATTTTTATATGCAAACACTTGTACGCGTAATGGATTTCCACCCCCCTCAAAAAAAAATCATCGATTTTTATAAGCTACATTGAATTCTAGTATTTTGAGTTCTCAGTCCCGTCAGTCCAAGAGTTCTTTTAAGGTTGCTGGTTCCACAAAATTAATTTCTACAATAAACAGTTAATTAAAATATCAGTTTCATTAATTATAACAGTTGTTTCAGTAATATTTGACTAAAAGAGAAATAGAAATGTCTGTATCATGTACAACTTTGCTAAATCTAACCCTACCCCCATGTACCACCACCTCAGAAGAAAAAAATTTAAGAATAAAAATTAAAATTTTATTCTAAATTTTTTTATATAATTCAGTTCTTTTTAGAGAGAAGTCGCTCTACTAATATGTATCAAAATATAAACACTATAGCTAATTATGAGGAATCTAGAATAACGCTTTTCAATATCATTTGTTAAGTTGCAGTATTTTTAGAGCAGAAACAAAACGTTTTGCACAAATTAATATTGTTGAAATATCCTAAATCTTTATTAGAAGTACTTGTTGTGTTGTTAAAATATATCTCGATAGAAAAAAATTGAAACATGTAAATTTTTATGGTGAAAAATGGTATTTTTCAATATACCTCCCATTTCTCCCCTCCTGACCCTGTCTACAGAATTCAAAGACTTTGTTCACTACAGTGACTATTATCAGATTCTGTTTGAAAAACAGGGAGAGAAGCTTAAATTCATTCGTATAAACGAGGTATTTGGAAAAATTATGTAGTTTATCATTGCCTTAATTTAGGTCAAGATGTGCATACTGTTTTTTTTTTTCCTATTCCCCCAAGGAGAAAAATAATTTATTGCAGCTATTCATTCATTTTAAATGCACCGAACCTCAAGTTTCAGGTAGTAATTTTTGATTTTACAATTTTTATTTTATAAATAAATAATGCAATATTTTTTAAAATTTGAATAATCCTCGCAGATTTCAATAAAGAAATCTGTTTCATCACAAATTTTCCAGTTTTGTCTTTCAAAAACTTATTTTTTTGTACATTTTTATTATGCAAAACACGCTATGAATATTTTTTTCTAATTTTTCGTTTATCCAATCTTTCTAGTAGATATCTTCTTTTACCTTAATTTTACAAGCATAAAATTTTTGTGCTAACTGAAATTTCCCCTTTTTTACTTATTCAAAAAAAATTAACAACAGAAAAATAGTGCTTTTATTTATGTTAACCTTCTAGTGCTAAATTCTGATGTTTCAAATCCTCTACTTTAACTTTTGCAGATAGACAATAAGTAGGCACAAAGAACCATTTCCGGTACTCGACCGGCCACGAAAATTCAATCGCCAAGAAACTTACATATATCAGTAAGATGTTGATGGTGAAATCTCGCAAAAACGTTTCCATTCCTCTGGATACTTGCAATCGTAAAGCACAGCTGTTACCTTGGCAGAATTTTTATGCCGCCAAGCGATCTGAGTAGCCGTACTAATTCACACGCAGTACCTCTTTTTCCTTTTAAAAAGGGTAAAAGGCATCTTTATTTTCAATACATTTTCTATTTAAATGTAGCACTTTATTTAATTAAAATGCTGCATGAATTTAAGACTTTCAAAAGTAAGCCAAGCATACCTATTTAATTTCAAAAATTTAAATAAAAATATACTTTAATTCTGCCAAAAGTTTTCAATGGGTATATTTCTTAATCAAAAATCGAGCTAAGATCTCCAAGATGCTTAATATACATTTTCTTCTACAACAATCATAATATTTTTACATCATTTTGCTGGATATCTAAGAGCATTTCTCACTGCAATAAATATAAGCACATCAAATAGCACATAACAACCTAGAGCATTTCTTTTATGAGCTAATGTTTTAACGGCAACTATAAAAGAAAAGGGAATTCATTAAATTCTCCCAGTGCGGTCGGTGTTTTCTGGCACTGATCTGCAACCCTCCTTCCTTGCCAAGCTTTTGCAGAAAATCGATAGAAACTTTTTTTTTTCTTTTTCAAATCTTCATCCGTCGATGGCTGCTTCAGTTCAGTGGGACCAAATTTTCTCTCGTTAAGAATTCATTTCGTTAATTTTGTTTATTTCTCATTTGGAAACTAGTAATTTAATCAACGAATTTGGCATCACAGGAAAAGAACAAAAGAAACGGGAAACGAAGTGTTATTTTAGATGATCAAGCTACTGGCGAGCATAATTGAAAAACATTTTTCTACACTTTCCAACAAAGTTGAAAAGTGTTTATGATTTCGTTTTGTCTGTCGGTCCGTCCGTGCTCTGGCTGCCGTACATATGCATCGATTACTACGAAATTTATATGAAATTCAATTTCATGAATATTTCGTGAATTCATTTATATGACAAAATTTCAATGTATTATTCTCTATGGGCAGTCATTCTTTAAAGAGTAAGACAGAGATACTTGGATGTTTCAAACGAAACTGGTTGTTTGTGTGATTATGGCAATGCTACGCTAGGGCAATCTGCCAAGGATGGGGGTGGTTTGGTAGAAGGACAAAACAGAACTGAAGTAGAACCCTAATCTATCGTTCCCGCATGCATCGTTTTCCCATATTTATCGTTTTATTTCTATGGTCCCTGCACAAATTGTATTTGAATAACGTTAAAGAAACCCGCGTCTATCGTTCGCCAAAAAGTGACTTTCCCACATTCATCGTTTTAAAAATTTTCTCCTGACCAAAATGAAATTAAACGTTAAGTGGATCCATACGGCATACAAACTGTAATTACTTCTTGGTGTGATTTCTTGATGATCAGATGAACAGTGGTTACGTGTTGAAGAAGATGTATTTAGAATGAAATTTAATGATTACATTTCAATTAATTAAGACGGTGAGGCATGCGGTATCCTAAACATGGAAGAAACGTTAGATGATGCAAAAAATGAAATAATGGTGTCGCACAAGATAATGTTCATCCTGATGAGGCTGAGCCTACACTAGTACGATATTTGTCTGAAGCAATAACGATATTTGAAACTGAATGAGCTTTTTTATGCAAAATGTAAAATCACATAAAAGATTCAGAAAAATATTGTAAATCTTGAAAATTTACTATTTCAATCATGAAAACCCCACATAAAATTACTGATTTTTAAAAATAAGTACACACTTATTTTCTATCTTCTTTTTATTTGTTTTGCAATTTTGTTACAAATTAGTATTTGTTCGTATACAGTCATTGCGAGTATGCATAAAAATTGTTTTCTTCGTATTTTGACTTGAACCCGCATTTGTCGTTTTCCAGCTTTCATCGTTTTTTCCTACGCTCCCCATGAAAAACGATGAATCGAGGATCTACTGTATTAAGTATTACAGCATAAAGCTATCCATCAAAAGTTCAAAAGTAGTGCATCTATCATTTATAGTCTTCTACAGAAATGCTCAAAAGAATTCCAACGCTTTGCTGTCAATGGCAGTCACAAATTTCTGGGTTGAACGCAAGGCACACAGTTGAGAGGTAGAATGAAAATATTCTTCTGTTTTCAATAGCTTTTAAGAGATTGACGTTAATATGATTCAAGATATCTGAAAAATACGGCTGAGAGTAAGTTTCCCCACGACCCATAAAAAGGAACAAAAATGTATTACGCCTGCAAAACTTTACATAACATACAGCAATATTTTAGCTACTTCTCAACATAAGAATAACCTGAACTGTAACACTTGTCATACCTTAGGATAAGTTATTGTTGTCCGGTGTTGTCCTCGTAGTGGCAGCAAGACCATTAATCTATGGGTAGACTATGCTCCAGGGACTTGCACCTGAAGAAATTGTCCTCTTCGGGCATCACTTTTCCACTGTCGAAGACTGCAAAAAACTATGTCACTTTAGCTCCTTCCTCAGGCCACAGACTTCTACGACGCTGAACTACAAAAACATATCCCACGGCATGAGAAGTGTTACAGTCCAGGTTATTCGTGTGTTGAGACGTAGCGGAAATATTTCTGCAATAAATTCTTCAACGTAATAATGTTGTGTTCTTTTTTATTGGCAGTGGGAAAGATACCTTCCGGACGACCCTCGTAATTCAACGCAACTTTGGTGAATATCTATCAGTTTTTGACAGCATCCTGCAATGGTATACGGACTCAAATTGAAGTAAAGACTGACTATCATCATATCGCCCTTTCCATTTAATGCTGGAAAATTGGATAAACTGTAAAAAAGGGTTTAAGATTCATAAATTCTCTGCAAAGGGATTTTTTTGCTTTACTTTAATAAAATTATCACCTGTATTCTTATATCACATTTTTCCTCATCAAGGAATCGGAAGCTTTGTCTATGACTATAGAAATTTTGAAGCGTGTTAGGTTTATTCGCCCTAAAATGATTGCCATAGTGTTGAAATATGAACTTTACTGTATGGTAGAAAAAAGGAGTAACTGCAGCATATTCAGAACAATAAAACGAATTTAATCAACGAGAAAACGCATTTATATATGATTTCAATAATGTTGTGCGAATTAGAGATAAGTATAGGGCTCTGTAATTTACGATTGTGTTCGAGCTCGGGCCGGCTCCGGATCTTGAGAAATTTCTTCTTCATTGAACGTACTCCTTTTGAACAGATTTTAAAAAGTGATTTATATGAGAAATAAACTAATTATTATTATTATATGATAAACTTGAATATAAAGAATTGGAAAGTGTATTAAGAGTTTGCTTATATAGCTGTTTCATCTACGTCATTATCACTACGTCACTCCTTAGCAACCAACTTTTTTTGGTGAAACATTCGTCCGTTTGAGAATGGTCATTGGCGGAAAACGTGGCTTTGTATCCCTAAATATCCGAGTTGGTCGAAAAAAAAATTCAGTGGCGTCACGTGAAAATACTTTATTATAATTTTCTTTAATTTGCGCAAACTGCAAAATTTATGATACTCTGTCAATAAGTAAATTTCGAGCTCGGGCTCTGACTTAAACCATTTGTGTGCCCAGATATTTTTGCGACTTTCTTCGATTTCTGCAAATACCAGCGATAATAGATAAATTTCTCATGTCCACTTCTTGAACAAGGGACGGTTTCTTTTACAATCATTATGTATAAAAATTGAAATTTCAACAGCCTACTGGGTCATGTTAAAATATTTTGCGAAGTTGAGGTTCAATACTCGTTAATAAAGGCTGGGAAAAATAAATAACGTTTTCGACTGATTGCGAAAATGTCCCCCCAAAAAAGGAATACTAGGCGTAAATGGGTTAAATAATATCGCTCGGGTTTAAAAAAATGAGCCTGAACTCATCTCTAGTGTGAATGTACCTTATCATTTACTAACTGTGAAGATTTGAGATAGAACAAAAATAAACTCATGAACCAGTTTCTTGTTTTTTTCTCAAAACGAAGGTTGATGGAGTTATTCCTTTTTCTTTCTCACTTGTTCAAACATGTTGAACTAAATTATATGTTCAGCATGCACTTAAACTAAAATGTCAATTCTACACTATAGAGAAAAGATTTCTTTAAATAATTCCAGATGAGTGGTATCCTTATGTAATTATGTACTTCCATGTGTGAAATCCCTAAAATCTTGTTTCTTCGATACATCTTTTACTTTCTGTCACATCTACTCTATTTCTGTATTCATAAAGGGTTTTCCATTACGAGTGATACAATTTAAAAATATAAAAAACACGTAAATTATTCAATGAGACACAATTTATTATTTTATTTGAAAGCTCACATTATGCTATTAAGTTTGAAAATTAATATCGTTCATGTGAGTACCACAACTTCTCTGTACATACCAAATTCTGTCAACCCAGTTTTCCATCACTCTTTTACATAAATTTGGTGCTATTTCACGAATAACACATTCAATGTTGGTTTTTAATTGCTCAAATGTTATTGAATTATCAGCATAAACTTATGACTTAACATATCCCCTAAGAAAGAAATTACAAGATGTTAAATCACAAGAACTGAATAATGTCGTCCATGAATTCTCAAATGTAAAGCACCGTACGGAGTTCGATCCCCGACTGGGCGTGGTTGTCATGTCCGTCCCTTCAAAGGGGGCGACGTTGGCCCACCTACTAGGTTCCCCCATAATAAAGTGGCCAACACCTTCGGGCCGTTGTCAGGGATAATGCCTAATCGGCAAAGTACCCACCCGTTAGAAAAAAAATGATTTCTCAAATTTCTCTCAATATTCACATATGAACACTGATTTTAATAAAATAAATTTATAATTTCGAAACATTGTTCAAGCGTATATCTATCCATGATTAAATGGCATAGAATACACAAATGGCATAGAATGGCATAGAATACACAAATTACACAAGAAATGGCAAAAATGAATATACAGTGTTGCCATTCTAACCATTTAAAATTGTGTCATCCCTTCTGGAAAACCCTTTAGAAAGACAGCATAATATTTGTAAACATTTGTACGTAACTGATGATCAGTATTTCCAACTTCATCGAGACGAGAATGTTTAAATCGTCGTTCTCAGTACTGACTTTCAAATTCATATCCAAGCTCCTCAGTCTTCAACTCGTGTATTTCATTGTTTTGTAATTGTTCTTGAAATTAACCTTCAAAATTTCTGCTGTTCCATACTTTGCAGAGGAAAGGGAATATTTTTTTTTTTTTTTCACTGATGTAAAGTGAATGACTCGACGATAAAGTTAACATAAAAGGAATGTTTCTCGTTTAAAGGTGACCTGATCTGAATATTGGTGAACTGCAAATAAATTGTCCAAGAAAAAATTTTAGGTCCTCAAAGCTCACAGTCAAAATGCAAGGAATTTTTAATTAACTTTAACTTTTAATGACGAAATTTTCAACCCCTTCTGAGAACCGTAGAGCAGCGAGGAATGGTCCGGTAACAAGGTTAATGAAACATAAAAATAAAAAACTCATTTTCAAGTTTTTGTTTAACATGAAAGTAAAATTTTATTCTCAAAAACTCAAACTTCGCCAGATAAATTTAGTACCCGAAAAGAACATACTAACGTGTTCTTTCATATCATTCCCAAGAAATAGAACATTGAAGAATGGCAACACATTATAATATGAATCATTCATTATCAGTCACTCCTATTGACTGAAATGAAAATTTCTCCTTTTTTACGACCATTTTTTAATAAAAGCTTTTCGTTTTATAAAATTTTATACAACACATAAATGAGGAACAGCAGCTTAGTATAAATGCATAAAATTCATTCCTCGCTGTAGCCATCAGTAAAAGCTGAAAAATATGATGCTACTTATAGTCGCGTTTCAAAGGAAAAAATAAACAGATGAACAGTTGCATCAATTGGCTTTTGTGATGAATGATCCTCGTTGACAGAATAATTTTGTTCTTGAGTTAAATGCCCCTAACTGTTTAATTCAAATTTTGCAGATGCATAAGAAGCACTTCCTTGAGAAAAATTAATTAACAACCAGTTGCAATTTTATTCGTGCTGAATACTGCAATGAGCATGCCATATGGTCAGAAGACTACCAAATGCCAAGAGAACAAGACTTTTATCAATAGCAATAAGGTTACAAACTTTATGGTCTTCGACACTTTTCTTTCACTGTAGAGACAATACGCAATAAATTTCCGTTACTTCACAATTGAAAATTGGTGACGACTGTAACCTAATAACACAGAACTAAGATACAATGCATGCAGAAAATTCATTTCCTACTGCAGGCATAAGCAAAAACTGAAACGTTAAGGTATTTCATCGTGTTTCACAGGCCAAAAACACGAACGAGTAGTTGCATCAATATAAAATTTGCATGGTGGATAATCCTTGTTGACAGAATGTTTTTATACTTGAGATAAATATCCCTAAATGTTTTATTAAGATTCTGTAGGTGCATTTGTAATGAACACTTTATTGAGAAAAATGAATTATCCTTCGGCTGCATTTTCACTCGTGCTGAATGTTGCAAAGAGTATGCCGTAAGTCAGAAGGTTCCCAAGTGCCGACAGAATGAGATTCTTTTCAATAGCAATGGAGTTGAGAATCTGAAACCCTACCACACTTTTTTCCATTGCAGTGACGATGCGCCAACTTTTCAGTAGGGAAAACTTTCCAGATGCTTTCTGAGCAGAGAGTTTGACGCCCGCAGCTGCATTTGTGACATAAGAACCAAACATGCATAAGCATACAAACTGAAGGAAGTAAATCGCAGCCTCAAGCAAGAGTGCACAGCTTATAGTATATCCCCCAATAGAAGAAAACAGCGCATCGTAAGTATTTCGGAACACAAAAAAAAGTGTGCTGCAAAGAGATAATACCAAGTTTTGGTGTAAAGTTTTGTTAGCTCTTGAAATTGCAGCCGATATTTCGCAATGAACATAAAAGAGATACTCCAAGTCGTCATCTTTGCTGTGCTGGAGTCTTCTGTCCAATGTAGTCAACGATTCTTTTAGCAGAAAGCAGACAGAACAAAAGTAGGCTGTGACAGCTCCTTGGCAAAAACTTATTTCGTACAATATTAAAGAAGCGTACAGACCAGGAATGGCAAAAGAAGCGGGTATGATTCCAAAGAGACTGAACGTTACAGGAAATTTGTCGTTCCACTGAGAAGAATCGGAATTTAGAATCACTGAGCATATAATATACATACCGTTACAGTATGTAATGAAGTCATTGCAAATAAGAAGGATGTTTAATTTAAAAACGAACTTACTGACTAATTTTCCATTTTCATCAAGATCATCATGAATATAAGCCAACCTTTGTATTATGTCTTTGAGTTTCTTTCTTCTCATGTATAACAGCACGCGGTTCCAACCATTCACAATTACGAGTGCCAGATTTGGTATTGCTCTTCTTATGTTGTTGGGATTTTCCATCAGTACCAACAGCTGTCCAACTGAATCGTAAACAACTCTCCCTTCGAAAAAGAAAATTAAGAGCATTGAAATAACAGTTGAAATCGCGTATTTCTTAGTGCAGTCGATGCCTTTCTCGAAGCCAATTCCGTGGAGCCACAGGTATCTGTTTAAAGTTTTATACAAGTTTCGGATAGAGATTCTGTTCGTACCACGTTTAATTCGAGCCGGTGGTTGAGTGTTATAAGAAATTCTCTCAAATAGCATATTGTTTTCACATTTCACAGACGCGGGACCATTAAAAAGTCTTTCTTCATTTAAAATAACAATTAAATATTCGGTAAATATTTTCAGCAGGTTTTTACTCTGCATGTATTAGCTCTTTTCACAGAATGCAAATATCTTTAGATTAATGTAGAATGAACAGTTGAAATGAAATAAACGAAACACTATTGTTTCACCCGCTGTTTACATTTTTTTTGCTTGTGAAAAGCAACTTTCTAGAGTGAGTATGCACAAAACATGCAGAGGCATATTGTACCTATCAAATATTTTCCCCCCATGAAACTATATAAAAAATGTAAGACCTACAAAAGCCTTTACTTGTGTTTCCTTATGCAAAACTTTTAACATGGTGGACTTGTTTATTTCAAATAAGAAGAGGTCGACATAACTTCAAGGAGGAAAACAACTGAACTTCATCGCTGTCTCCAATTTCAAACGAATTTAATAGGATTAAACAGTAATGATGATACAGAAATATGACTTTTTAAAAAAAAATTTCAAAATTTTCTAACTCTATCTCCATGACAACTGTTTACAATAACTTACTGAAACTTTCCTATGCATTTGAATTAAAAACTATAATATAATCAAAATTATAATCTAGTAATTCAAATAAATGGCATTCTTTTTTTTAATCTCGAACTACTAAAGGAAAACGGTATAAATGTTCCTTTAAAAATACGGCTGGATTTCCATGTATTGTACAAGTTTAGCTGTTTTATGTTACAAACTATTTATTTTGTTTTACGATTCTAGTTTTAGCGCTTTTACTTCAAAATACCTTTTTATATATTTTGCTGTTAATATATGCATACATCGTTAAACATTGCCATTCTGTGGCTAAATTAAATTTTTTTTTCTTTATTTTCAGTCTAGATTAAGCTGCTATTGCGTGTTTTGACTTTGTGATTTACATCAACTTTCATGCATATTATTATCTAATTTCGAATATTACATCTATAATGAATGACAATTACGTATTTGTAGCTCTCTACTACAGCTTTTTTAGATATTTAAATGTATTTAATATATAAGTTAAATTACCAAATTTATGTATTTTGCTTTATGTATATTTTGTTTAGGCTTGTGATCGGTCTTGTGTTTTTAGTGGATGTGATACGGCCAGCGATTCCATTTTGTTCATAAAGTATTGGATTTTTCTTGCTGTATATGGTTTAAGTTTTGTTGAGGATACATTTGTTAGTTCGTTATTATCTAGATTTTCATATGTCATAAGCTTAGCTATGTTACATTATATATGTAGAACCTGGCAAAACACTTATGACAACATTTAAAAATAAAATAAATTATAACTAAAATGAACATAGAACAATTTAACCCTTTAACGCGCCGTATTCCCGCTCTGGGAACGCCAAACTCTGGCGTTTTGACTGTTGCCAGTCACGAAGAATAGATTTGATTTCTATGAAACTAGTTGCGGGTGACATATCTCCACGAGAATCCTTTACTTTTTAAAGCACGTCATTTCCTGTAAAAAAATTGTCACGGTTATTTTTAACAGCACTGACATCTGCTAAAAAATGGAAGAATGCGAGGACAGCTGAATAGATTGCCCAATGCTGAAAAAGGGCACTGTTGCCATCGCTCGACTTAACTACCAGCAAGATGGTGGACGATCGAAACGTTCATCGCGTGCAACAGATATAGAGACCCTTTTTTGACGACAGCTGGCTGTGCGCGCACAGCCAGCTTGTCGTCAAAAAAGGGCCTCTAGATCTGTGGCACGGGATGAACCGATGAACGTTTCGATCGTCCGCCATCCTGCTGGTAGTTAAGTCGAGCGATGGCAACGGCTGCCCTTTTTTCAGCATTGGGAAAGGGTTGAGCCTCAAAGGGTTAAAGGAATTAAAATATGCAGTCTCCTCTCTATTTCCAGATGTTTGATCCGCCCACCGATCGCTTACTTGCATAATTAGCAGAGAACTAACTCTGTCGTTACCGGCGCACACAGGCGGATTTTTAAAAATTTTTGGTCAAAACCTATAAATAGATTTAAACATTTAAAAAGTTAAATAAATTGAAAAAAAACATGATTGGCATATACTAAAAGCATATAAAAAGTCATCTGTTAAATCATCCTCAACACCCAAAAAAATGTTTACTTTGCGGACAAGATTTTCAAATTTTTATAATTATCTTTTGAACTACAGTCTCTATAATATTCAGTTAATTGTCCACGACATAGGACGACATTCTCAAAAGATAAACCTAAATTAAAAAATTAAAAATATTTTATTATTTTTTTTTATTTTTGTTATTAATCATCTAATAATGAGGACAGTAGCAAATGTTAGCTACTATAATTAACACAAACGTTAAGCTATGATGAGGAACTTTATTATAATCTTTATAGCATAGTCTGATTCTAATGAATTTATAACTTTCTAGCTTAATAAAGTCAATCATTGCATCAAATGTAACTCAAAGATTTGTTTCCCTTTAGTTTTTGGAAAAAAAAAAAAAACCTAAAGAAAATAATAATTGAATTTTAAATACACAAATATATACCCAGGTTCACAATCCATGATAAAAGTTAGACCAAACACTTATAAAACACGAGAACTTTTTGTTTTAATAACTTCAAATTTAAACAATAATCATTTGTTATTTAGGAGATGTCAAACTTTTCAATAGTGGTTGACCGTTAAAACTTTCGATTCAAATATTTTGCAGGCTGTTATTGAATTCAAGAAACCAATAAGAATCGCAAAAATAAATAACGTGACTGTCATGGCTGACTTCATATATTGGAGTTTTGACCTCGAGTATTTGAAAATCCGCATGTGTGCGGCTTATACTCCAAGGCAAATCAAGAGGCTTGAATGGAGACAGTTCGATGGTTCGGTGAGACGATCCCAAGCTAAATTCGGAGAAACTGATCTGAGGCTGAGTACGAGTTATCGCTCCAGGGAATGATTGCGCTAATTCCTACGTCCTCTGAAGAGACTCTTCCATCTCACACTCGTCCATCCTGACTAGGCAGGTCCTCCTGACAATGAGTTGAGAGATATTCGAAACATCTGTTCCTGAAAAAAGATATGGAAAAATCTGAAACATTAGCAGGCTAACTTAGCCATCTAATTTATCTAAGAACGGTCTTTAGCTATCTTCTAAAATTGAAAAAATCATGAAGCTTTTCCCCTTCCCAAATCTAAAGCTTAGTGTTGTACAAAGTTCGGTGTTGAGAAAATATGGAAAGTCAAGCAAATCATTACGTTGGCCATCTTTCCATGAAGTCGGTAGCAGAAAATGTTAAGTTGAGGAACTGCGTGTTGAGCAATCTTTTTGCCATCGTATCTATCGTTCTGTCTTAGGAGGGAGGTCTTTTTTAGACAATGCCATTAAAAACACTAAACAATCCGTGAAAATTTTAAATTTAGTTCCAAGTAAATGATGTCGAAATTTTTTTAGAGATTCAACTATTGCTAAAACCTCTAGTTCGAAGCTAGAATACTTTTCTTGCTGAGGAGAGGTTTTTCTACTCATATAGTGGATTGGATGGAAAGTGCCGTCAGTCTCCTGTTGCATAAGAATAGACCTGAAACCTATCTTAGAAGCAGCACAATGAAGCTGTAAGGGTGAACCCTGTTGATAGATATCTTTATCACTAGGAAAATGCTCATGGTAACTGAAGCTTCCTTTTTACCTTATTTTTAACAATTCATAACCGAAAAGTAGTGCTTTGATTTACGTAAACCTTTTAGCGCTAAATTCCTTCCGCTAAATGTTTAAAAGCTTCCTTAAAATTTGCCGATATAGATTAAGTTGGACTAATGAACCATTTCGGTACTTGCCGATTATAGCACCGCCACTAAAATTCAATCGCCAAGAAACTTAGATATATCGCCAAGATGTTGATGGTGAAATCTCACGCAAACGTTTGCATTCCTGTGGACGCTTGCAGTCGTAAAGCACAGCTGCTATCTCTGTATAATCCTGAAGTCGCCAAGCAATCCGGTTGATCGCTATAATTCATAAGTAGTACCTCTTTTTCTTAAATTTTAAAAATGGCAAAACAGCATCTTTATTTTCGATACAGTTTTTATTTAAGTGTAATTTTTTATTTGTATTATTACATTGAGTGATCGTATAATTACAGCCACCACATAAAAAACATATTTTCTTAACTTATACTATACTAAAAATATAAAACCAAGAAAAAAGTCTGAATTTCTTTGTTTTTTCGTAACTAGAGTGGCTTGTTAATAAAAAATAAAACTGTCAAATACCCGTTTATGTAAATATCGTACAATACTCGGTTATGTACATATTTATTTAACCAAGAAAGACTGGATAAAAATGTGTTTAATTATTTGAAAATTTTAAAAAGACGATCCAATTATATGATCATCCACTGTAAGTAAAATGCTGCATGAATATTAGACATTTTTCAAAAATAAGCAAAAGCATACCTATATTTGATCTTGGAAATTTGAAAAAGAAGATAAACTTTAAAGGAATTCTGCCAAAATTTCTCAATATGGACTTTCCTTAATCAAAAATCGAACTAACTCTTGAAAGATCTCCAAGATAGTTAATATACATTTTCTTCTGCAACAGGAGCAATATTTTTGCAGAATTTCGTTGGATATCGAAGAGCATTTCTCAGTGCACTAAATATAAGCACATCAAATAGCACCTAACAACGCAGAGCTTTTCTTTTACGAGCTAATGTTTTAACGGCACCTATAAAAGAAAAGGGAATTCATTAAATTCTCCCAGCGCGGTCGGTGTATTCTGGCACTGATCTCCAACATTCCTTCCTTGCCAAGCTTTTGCAGAAAATCGATAGAATCTTTATTTTTTCTTTTCCAAATCCTTGTCCGTCGATGGTTGCTTCAGTTCAGTGGGACCACATTTTCTCTCGTTAAGAATTCATTTCGGTACTTTTATTTATTTCTCATTTGGCAACTAGCAATTTAATCAACGATTTTGGCATCGCTGGAATGGAATAGAAGGAACGAGAAACGGACTGTTATTATAGATGATCAAGCTTCGGACGAACATAATTGAAGAGCATTTCTTTTTAACACTTTCCAACAAGGTTGAAAAGTGTTTATGATTTCGGTTTGTCTGTCTGTCCGTTCGTGCTCTAACTGCCATAATTATGCATCAGTTACTATGGAATTTAAATATGTTATTCCTACGTACAATACCACGTAACCGACTAAAAATGTTATACGTCGCATTCATAGATCTTTTACAGGAGTATTCAAAATAATTTCAATATATTACGTTCTATGGGCAGTCATTCTTTAAATATTAATTTAGAAATATTGGGGTATTTCAAACGAAACAGAACTGATGTATGTTAATAATGATTACAACATAAAGTTATCCCTCAAAAGTAGTGCTTCTATCATTTATAGTTCTTCTACAAAAGCCCTCAAAATAATATACAACTGTCAATGGCAGTTTTACAGACATTCACGCATTTCAAGCACAATACCATCCTGCGATGTAGTAAGCTAATCACAGGATGGTATTGTGTATATGTACATATATGTACAACGATGGTTGTGTGTCTCCTCAATAGCGCCAAATTTCACCAATTTTGGCAACTGTAAGAGACAAATCGCCAAGTATGTGGTGCGAAAAAATGCTTCGAAAAATGAACCCAGCTTGGCGATAGTTCCATATTTTGGCGGAAAATAAAAATAATTATTGATGTAATAACACTAAGGTATGGCGATTTCAATGGGAATATTGAAAGTTCATAAGAATGCATAATTACTGCTGTATGCTTTCAAACTGCTTTTTACGAGAACATTTTTCAGGATCGTACGATTAATGACAAATTCATTTCCAATATAGTTTTAGCATAAATATCACTACAATGGATATCAATCCGTTTTTGCTTCCGTTGCTACTAAAGCGATTTTTACACTTAATGATGCTGGTCTGTTTTCCAGGCAGCTTTTGAACACAGTGTCAGTGCTTCTACGAGGTGCTTGATTTCGGGTTCCAACGCTTCCAACTTGGAGCACCCTTTTTTGACGACAGCTGGCTGTGCCAGCTGCGTCAAAATGGGTCTCTAGATCTGTGGCACGCGATGAACGTTTCGATCGTCCGCCATCTTACTGGTAGTTAAGTCAAGCGATGGCAACGGCTGCCCTTTTTTCAGCATTGGGAAAGGGTTGCGCCTCAAAGGGTTTTTCAGTTCACAGAAAAAAAAAAATTAAATGGATGTTCGTCAAATAGCGGATATATTCCGACAGCACAACTGCCAGAAAACTTTCCGTGAATTGAGGAAATAACTTTTGAGAGCGCGTCTTTTAACGCTAATTTATTCCTCATTTTTCAATGAATAATTTCCGTACTCCTTGGAAGCGTTATATTGCGTCCTCGAATTCTTCTCGAAAATCTGAAGAAAGAGGAAAAAAATTCGTTGAATCTGAAAAAGTTTCTTGAGTTGACAGGAGAAAAAAGAAACGGAAATATTCCGGCAGCACTGATACAAAATTTCCGTGAAATTTTTTTTGAGAGTGTAGAAAATTTTTCACCCCCCCTTCCTCTCCACGCAAAACTTATTTTTCTTTCTTTTTTTTTTTTTTTAACTAAAAGATATGATCGGGCTCGTGGAATTCTTGTCTAAAAAAGACTTCTTGTGGTCATCAAGACTATAAGAAATGGTCTTGATGACATTGTGACAAAAAATGGTCTTGATGATAACATGCTGATAATTACACTGGTATTTGCAAAATTTATTATTATCCGTAATACATATAAATGGATTTGATAAAAGGAGGCATAAAACTTCATCTGTATTTATATAATCAACTTCGAATTTTCCAGCACGTATCAAATCATATCTCAGTTTATTAATGGACAGCAATGCCAATAAGGTTTTTCACATAACAAAGCTTATACAAATTTATAAAAACTTAAGAAAATTTAAACGTTCGACTAATTATATTTTTCTCTTTGTATTTCTGCCATGGGGAACCCTAAAACAGTTGAGTGGGATTGGCATTGCACCACTCTTTGAAAAGCATAATATAAAAATGCTTTTCTGCACCCAATGGTTGGATCGACCATTTCGAGAAAAGATACGACATACTCGAAAAAAAAAAGTTTAAAAATAAAACTCAATTTTATTTTATTTGACGTGAAAGTAAAATGTTGTTGTTGGTGATAATGCACTCTGTCAACCGCTGAGCGGTGCCAGATCCCCCATCCAGGAAGGCGAACTGCGGAAAGGGGCGGCTTCAGTTTTAATGAGACCCAATGGGAGGAAGACCGACTTAGCTCGGGAAACCCTAATTTTGAAAAAATTCCAGATGAGGTACTAACCATCCGAAATCGGCACCCCCCACAGGTAGCGTTAAACATGGAGGAAGTTGGAGCCACGGCGGATTTTACGTGTACCAGCTCCCATTAGCGTGCACGATCCCACAGCAGCCCATCCGCGAGAGGAGTTTACCCTCCTAAGTACTGGTCAAGCCAGGTGCTGCTTCACTTTCCGTGTTCTTACGGGAAGGGATTTTAGTGACTAGGCCACAGCGGGTCAAGTAAAATTTTAATCTCATGAACTCAAAGCTCATCAAATAAATTCGGAGTACCTGAAAAGAACATATTGACGTATTGGTTTATATCTTTCCCAAGAGATAGAACATTGAAGAATTGAAACATATTATTATATCAATCCTTCTCTGAAAATTAACAATCTTTGAGAGTGGCCGTAAAGAACTTTTCTAGTTTACGTGCATTTCTTAATAAAAGCTTTTCTTTTATAAAACTTTATTTAACACAGAAATTTGGTACAGCAGCAGAGTAAATGCAAGAAATTCATTTCTTGCTGTAGCCATCAGCAAAAGCTTAAAAATATAATGCTACTTAATCGTGTTTGAAAGGACGAATTAACAAAAGAAAAGTCATCTAAGACTTGTATGGTGAATAACCCTTCTTCACAGAATTCTTTTTGTGCTTGAGCTGAACGGCCTTAACAGTTTAATTCGAATTTTGCAGCAAATAAGAAGCACTTCATTGAGAAAAATTAATTATCCTCCAGTTGCATTTTTACTTGTACAGAATATTACAAAGGGCATGCCACAGATCAGAATTCTGCCAAATGCCGAGAAAATGACACTTCCATCAGTAGCAGTGGAGTTGAAAAGCTTATGACCTTCGGCATTTTCTATCACTGTAGAGACAATATATAAATAAAATTAGACTTTTGTCTCTACATTTCTTGGAATTCAAAAATTTTGCGATTTCTATCCGTTTCAAGCACCCTGGAATTCGATGCGACCCTCAAAAAAAAAGTTCGTCTGTCTGTCATTCTGTCATTCTGTCCTTCTGTCATTCTGTCATTCTGTCCGTGACGCTTTTTTTGTTTAAGCATCACGTAAAAACGACTGAAGCGAATGATATGAAATTTGGTGTCATGATCGGTGGTCACTCAACTTAAAACATAGGCGTCCAATTTTTAAAAAATCTTGATTAGATTTTCAGATTTTGCGAAAATCGTTTCAAACTGCGTAAATTTGTGTTCAAGCATCACGTAAAAACGACTGAAGCGAATGATATGAAATTGGGTGTCGTGATAGGTGGTCACTCAACTTAAAACATAGGCGCCGAATTTTTAAAAAATCCTGATTGGATTTTGAGATTTTGCGAAAATACTTTCAAACTGCGTAAATTTGTGTTCAAGCATCACGTAAAAACGACTGAAGCGAATGATACGAAATTGGGTGTCATGATAGGTAGTCACTCAACTTAAAACATACGCGTCGAATTTTTAAAAAATCTTGATTGGATTTTGAGATTTTGCGAAAATCCTTTCGAACTGCGTAAATTTGTGTTCAAGCATCACGTAAATACGACTAAAGCGAATGATATGAAATTGGGTGTCATGATAGGTGGTCACTCAACTTAGAACATAGGCGTCGAATTTTCAAAAAATCTTTATTGGATTTTGAGATTTTGCGAAAATCCTTTCAAACTGCGTAAATTTGTGTTCAAGCATCACGTAAAAACGACTGAAGCGAATGATATGAAATTGGGTGTCATGATAGGTGCTCACTCAACGTAAAACATAGGCGTCGAATTAAAAAAAAATCTTGACTAGATTTTGAGATTTTGCGAAAATCATTTCAAACTGCGTAAATTTGTGTTCGAACATGACGTAATAACTGCAAAGGTGAAAAAATGATATTTGGTGAAATGATAGGTGGTCACTCACCTTAAACTATAAGCATCTAATTAAAAAAAATTGATCAGATTTCGAGATTTTGCGAAAATCGTTTAAAACTGAGTGAATCTTTGTTCTCGCATTAAGTAATAATGACTAAAGCGAATGATATGAAATTTGGTCACATGATAGATGGTTGCTCAACATAAACTATAGGAGTCCAATTTTTTAAACATTTTTATTAGATTTTGATATTTTGTGAAAATTCTCTCAAAATACGTTCAATGATGATTTCTTCAAACTTCACGTAATAACGACTAATACGAATGACACGAAATTTAGTGATATGATAGGTAGTTGCTAATCTTAATTTATAGGCGTTGAATTTTAAAAATATTTTTATTACATTTTGAGATTTTGCGAAAATCGTTTTAAAATGCTGAAAATTGTTCCAGCATCACGAAATAAAGACTGCAGGGAATGAAACGAATTTGGGTGACATGATAGGTTGTCACTCAACTTAAATTCTAGGCTTCCAATTTTTCAAAATGTTGATTAAATTTTGAGATTTTGCGAAAATTATTTCAGTATGTGTAAATATTCATTCGCGCATCCCATAATTACGTTTAAAGCGAATCAAATGGTATTACTTAGTTACTCTCTAACCTGTAATATTTTAACAATACATAAAAATTATAACTTTACTTTGGCAACATACTACATTCATTCTGTGTACTCCTACAATGCTGACGAAAGTTCTTGCTTTTTGGAAATTTGCATTCACTAACCCGTCGAGGACGGGTACTTCAGCTAGTATGCAATAAATTTCTGCGACTACTGTAACTCTAAACCACAGAACTAAGATACCATGCATGTGGGAAGTTCATTTCTTACTTCAGGCATAAATAAAAACTGAAGCACGATAAGGTATTTTTATGGTGTTACACGGGAGAAAGCTTCGAACAAGTTGTTGCATTTGTATGGTGAATGATCCTTGTTGGACCGATGCTTTTGAACTTGAGATAAGGCTTTATTCCTTGGAGGTGACAGGAATATGGAGTGGGCATGAGGGGGGAAAAGTGAAGCCACAACTGTAGCCGGTTTTTCCTGCGTCCTCTATATTCTTCTATGGGGAGAAAAATGAGGTAGCCCTACGCGTAGACTTCGGGGGCGTGGCTCGGAGTTAAAGAGCCGTTTGGAGCTCATAGGGTGTATTCACCTACGTCACACTTTAGTATCTGGCAACACTAGTTTCGAAATGCAGACGACAGCTTTGCACAAACAAACCTCTGAAGTTGTGCTGTGAGCTGATATATTATTAATTTAAAGCAATTAAAATTTTGTAAAAACAAATTCAAATTATTATATTAATTTGGAAGATAGTACTAAAAAGTATTATACTAATAAAATTGGCAAAATTGCACAGATTGATCCCTATATTGATGATTCGTACAAGGAAAATATATGTATTTGGTTCGATATTACGTACATAGACAAGGGCAACTATTTAGTTTTAACTACATCTCTGTGACACGTGAAAAAAAGCTTGCTTACAAGTCTTCAAAACCCTTCCACAACCATTTTAAAACTGGACTTGTTAGTAAAAAAAATGATGGTAAGGCGAATATCCAATCAACGAACTATCATGGACGGGAAGGCAAGCAAGCACATGGGTTTATATTAAAATACTGAATTATTCGTATACATATCCAAGTTTAAGTTACTTGTTCATCAGACAAAAGTATACGCTGTACTCTTTAATACTTTATAAAGCAAACAGTGTCATATCGATTTATTGATTAAAATAATGAATTCCAAACTTTTTGGTACAATAGATTTTTGTTAAAAACAGCTGAATAAAATGGGAAGTTTCAAAAATACAAAGTCTCATGCAGTTTTACTCCTTTATTTAAAGTTATTGGACGAAAACCGAAACCAAATGTTAAATCACTTGTAATTTAATCCATTATTTAAAATTGTACGAGCAAAACCAATATACGATACATTATTTTTTCGCACAGAATGGTTATTACAACTTATTTCGGCGCACATCAACATTATTAAAACTTATTTGTCAAGCTAAACCTCAAATATACCGCTTGTTTACCTAAAATGAACGCACTGATACGGTTTTGCTGTACAAAACTAGCTTACCAATTTCACCGCTGCGTGGCGCTCTTACAATTATGACGTCAGGTGAATACTCCCTATACGATTTATCCAGTCACGCCCCTCAAGGCTAATCTTATAGTTATTTCATTTTCTCTCCATGGGAGAACTAGCTCGTGCCCACTCCATATTATTAGTTCCTCCAAGTTTTATACAGATTCTGCAGATGCATTTGTAATAAACATTTAATTGAGAAAAATGAATTATCCTCCGGCTGCATTTTTACTCGTGCTGAATGTCGCAAAGAGTATGCCGTAAGTCAGTAGGTTCCCCAGCGCTGACAGAATGAGATTCTTTTCAATGGCAATGGAGTTGAGAATATGAAACCCTAAAACACTTTTTACCATTGCCGTGACGATGCGCCAACTTTTCAGTTGGGAAAACCTTGCGGATGCTTTCTGGGCAGACACTTTGAAGTCCGCTGCTGCATTTGTAACATAAGATCCGAACATGCATAAGCATACAAACTGGAGAAAGTAAATTGCAGCCTCAAACAAGATTGTAAAGCTTATCCCACCTCCTCCAATAGAACAAAACAGCACATCGTAAGTATTTCGAAACACTAAAATAAGCGTGCTGCAAAAAGACAAAAGCAAGTTGTGGTGTAAGCTTTTGTTAGCTCTTGAAATCGCAGCCGATATTTCGCAGTGAACATCAAAGATATGCTCTAGGTCTTCCTCTTTGCTGTGCTGGAGCCTTCTGTTCAATGTAGTCAACGTCTCCTTTAGGAAAAAGCAGAGAGAACAAAAGTAGGCTGTGACAGCTCCTTGGCAAAAACTTATTTCGTACAATATTAAAGAAGCGTATAGACCAGGAATGGCAAAAGAAGGCGGTATGATTCCAAAGAGACTGTACATGACAGGCAATTTGTCGTACCACTGAGATGAATCGGAATTCAGGATCACTGAGCATGTAATATACATACCGGTACAGTATGTAATAAAGTCATTGCAAATAAGAATGATGTTTAGTTTAAAAAAGAACTTACTGACTAATGTTCCATTTTCATAAAGATCATCATGAATATGAGCCTTTGCATTATACTTTCGAGTTTCTTTCTTATCATGTATAACAGCACGCGGTTCCAACCATTCACAATTACGATTACCAGATTTGGTATTGCTCTTCTTATGTTGTTGAGATTTTCCTTCAATAACAACAGCTGTCCAAGTGAATCGAAAACAACTCTTCCTTCAAAAAAGAAAGTAAAGAGTATTGAAATAACGGTTAAAATTGCGTTTCTCTTGGTGCAATAGATGCCTTTCTCGAAGCCAGTTCTATGGAACCATAGGTATCTATTTAAAGTTTTATACAAATTTCGGATAGAGAGTCAGTTCGCACAACGTTTAATTCGAACAGGTGGTTCAGTGTTATAAGAAATTTTCTCAAATAGCATATTGTTTTCACATTTCACAGGCGCGGGGAACATTAAAAAGCCTTTCTTCATTTAAAATAACAATTAAGCATTCGGTAAATGTTTTCAGGAGGTTTTTTTACTCTGCAGATATTAGCTCTTTTCACAGAATGCAAGTATCTTTAGATTAACGTAGAATGAACAATTGAAGTGAAAGAAAGGAATCAATGTTGTTTGGTCCGCCGCTATTTGTATTTTATACTTGTTAAAGGAAGGAGAAAAGTGGCTTGTTTCAAATTTTGTATGCACAAAACAAAAGGGAAGTTATTGTACTACTCAAATATTCTGCCTTTTATCTATATATTTTACTTCGTTTATTTTCTTTTTTTTTGTGGAAAAGCATAAAAATACAATTCCTAGAAAAGCCTTTACCTTTGTTTCCTTACTTATACTTTTTTTTATAGTGGACTTGTTTTTCTATTTCAAACTAGAACAAGTCGACATAACTTCAAGGAGAAAAACAACTCTGCTTTATCACCGTCTCCCAGTTCAAACGAATTTAATACGACTGATCTGTAATGATGATACAGAAATATGGTGAATTTTTTGAAAATATTTTCAAGATATTCTAACTGTATCTCCATGTCAACTGTTTAGAATAACTTACTGAAATATTCCTATGCCTTTGAATTGAAAGCTATAATTTTATCGAAATCATAATCCTATTTTCTTGCAACTGAAATCTATAATTCTTCAGTTAAAATTGCATAATTGGCATGATTTTTTAAATCTAGTACTACTAATGGAAAAAGATAACTATGAATGTTCCCTTAAAAACTTGACTGAAATACCAAATAATCTATACATGTATAAATATTATTTTTTTAAATCATGGAATTTCTTTGAACATCGTCAAAACTGCAAAGGAAAACGGGAACTACATGAAACTTTCGTCGAGGTTCATGTTCCAATATTTTATAAATAACATATTTGTGCTTACATAAATTATACGTTCAGCACTATAATTTGCTTAATCTATCATGTGAACTTCACTGAAACAGAATTCTAAACCTTGAAATTTTAATAATCCTTGGTCACAGTGCCGGACAAAATAATATTGAAATTCAATAGAATATCTGGCGCTGTTTCTTTATATAGGAAAACCTGTCTAGCTGTAAAAGGTTTATTCTTTGAAACGTAAATTTGAGAATAGAAAATCTGTAGTGGACATTACGTGACTTTCTTGTACATCTATTAAATCAAATGTTTGTGTTGCACTTCATCTAAGCTTATTTCATTTGAAATACTATACTCAATACTGCAGTAATACTAAGGTTTATCGATTTCTAGAGAAATAGTATTTGTGATATCGGCTTGCTCGGTTCAGTTTTAAGGACTTGTTTGGGGCACTTAATTTAGTGATATTTCGCCAAAAACCGCCAAGCTAGTGATAGTTTGTGAGATTTTGGGCATAGCCAAAATAGTCTTTGACCAGAGACTTTTAATGAATTGAATGCATCCATAGAACTTACACCTTAATGTATCGAAAGTTGTTTGCTTGTGACACGTTAAATAAATTACCCTGTCTATTCTAATCAAAACAAGATAGATAAATTATGCAAAGCGCACCGTTTACAAAACACTTTCCCACACAACGATATTTTACGCCAAATCTGGCGAGATTTTAGAGATAATCTTAAAATAGCAGCATATCACTGTCAAATTAATTTTTGCGAGACTCTCTTAAAGAATTTAAAAAGTCATTGCCACAATTTAACTGAAGAGTAACTGACACAGAGAGCGAGGATTTTGTGGTCTTGACTGTCTAAAATTATTCCACCCGCTGAAGAATCAAAGACTGCAGTTGCAGTTTTGTTGCATGTAAATCGGTTAATCAGAGCACCAGGCACTAATTTTCGAAATTTCCATTAAAATCGCCACACCCTATCAATCATACTTTAGAGATATTTTGACCACCCCGCCCTCTAAAACTGCCACTGACAGTAATGTTTTGGAATTCTTTTGAGTGCTTCTGTAGAAGAACTATAAATGATAAAGACACTATTTTTGTAATCATACTAATATTACAAATGTCGATGTTTGTATGTATGTTTGTTACACTTTCCCGTTGAAACGGTTTGACGGATTTGGATGAAATATGGAATAAAGACAGTTAAAGTCCTGGATTAAAAAACAGGCAAATTTTTATCCCGCGAAAAAACAATGTTCCTATAATATACAAAAAAACTACCTTTTATCCAAAAAAAAAAAAAAAAAAGAATACAAGAGTTTTTATTTTACAAGCCATCGACAGATGGCACATACTTATAGAATAAGCAGTTTTTAATTTAAAAAAATTCTTTTATCGCCTGCGACGCTTGGATAAAGAATACACCTGAATAAATTTTTCATTCTGACGTGGTTTTATAAGCAAACTTCGGGCTAAGCACACAAATCGAAAAAACATGTTACACAAACAAACAAAAAATTATGTTTTTGAAACCTTCTTTCAGTTCAAATTATACATTTTTCAGATCGTCTTTTTTCCTTCTATTTCTAATATATTACATCCAGGAAAAGGATGTTAGAAATATCGATTTTAAATTTGTTTAATTACACTCATGAATAAGGATACACTTTCCAATTTAATGGAATTAGGAAAGAAAATAAAGAATATAAGACGCATGGATTATGATACATTTTAATATGTAGCATTTTAGTGCGTATTTAAATCTGAAAGTGTTTCAGAAATTCTTACTTTTTTTTTTTTCCTCCTTCCGTTTTTTTTTTTTTTTTTTTTTTTTTTTTTTTGATAACGGCCAATATATCTAGAAGCTCTGCAGAATTAATATAGGACGAAAATAATTTTTATCTTTTTGTACGTAGTTTTTTGCCACTAAACCATCTTATTTTTGTAACCGGATGCGGCCCTTTACGGTAAGCAAGGTAATCATCGCATCGGGAAGGCGGCTTCAAAGCATAGGCGTAGAGTTATATGGGCCCGTGGGGCTCGAGCCCCCCCAATAAATTGTGAATAGGGGCTGAGTCCACCCAATAATTTACCACTAAATACAGAAAATTAATTTATACTAACATAAAAAAAAGTATTTCACGCCATTTACAAACGTTTAAAAAACCTTTACTTGGACTTTTAAAAATTTTCTTCTTTTGATTTCAATCATGATTTAGTATTCATTGTGACGCTACGTAACACACAATGTTACTATGAGCTGCCCTCACCAGGCTCTGGTTAATTAAAATCAGATTATGCAATGTAAAGTATGAAATAAAGAAAAGTTCAGATGTGTCTAAAATGCAGTATCTCATCGAAAATGTTTTTTTTTTTCCTCTTTTGGATTTTTTACACTGCTTCTATTTTTAACTTATAACATGGTAGGAAGATACTAACATGGATTCTTACCTTACATAGGTGTAGAATTTTATAGACACATAGAGCTCGAGCGCCTCCAATAATTTACACTTATATATAGTAAGTCATAGCTGCCAACTACTACGGAAGATAATTAACCATTTTTTGTAAACAGTATATTTTTTAATTATTTTTTTTAAATAGCAACCAGCTCGCGCGCGCAGCACAAAAATTTTGCTATATTTTAAGCCGAAAAGTCATGTAGAAAAAGTGGTTATATATATTCCATGGTAGTTGGCAGCTATTACTAAGTCATATGTACGTGAATCAGTGGCGTAGCCAGAAATTTTTCATGGGGGAGTTACGACTTCTGCAACTCACATATATGTATACGGGTGTATGATAAAGGAGTGAAGAATATACATTTTGTATGGAAAAAAATTCCTCATGGGGGTTTATGACCCCCCTAACCCCCCCTTGGCTACGCCACTGACGTGAATATATGTGGTTGTGGGTCCCGGCCCCCCCAATAATTTTGAAAACTTTACGCTTATGCTTCAAAGGGGCGTCATGTCGAACTCAAAACCAAAGTAAAGCATAAAAGGAGGGCGTCTTTTTTACGTTAGCAGGGGGGGGCACTTACCGAAGGGCAGCCCCTGTTCGTAACCATCTTAATTTTAAATTCCATTCAGAATCTGAGATATTTCAGTGCCAAGGAAGCCGGTGAGAAACACAAGATTTATTAAGCTGGCGAACCAACTGGTCGCAGGAGGCGGCTAGTCTAATAAAATATATCAATTTTGTTTCGTTTGAAATAGCCGAATACCTCTAAAATACGCATTAAAGACTGACTGCCCATAGAATGTAATGTACTGAAACTCTTTGGGACTGCCCTTTAAGTAAACTATCCAGTAGCTTGGGAGCAAAAAAAGAGGTGCACAACTAGATCTTACAACAATCCTAAATGTAAAACATTTCAACATTCTACGACCAATAGGTTTTGAGATATGCGAATTAAGTACCCATTCGAGATACTGATACAAACAGTGTACGTACAGACTGTGTACGTACCTGTGTATACACATGTACGTATCTGTGTACGTACAGACGTTAGGCAAAAACAAGTAAAATGATCTTTCGAATTGGTCAAAACGGATTGTATATGCATATATAAATACATGCGTATGTCCAGACATTTCTCAAAAACTCCAAACTTAACTTAGATACATTAAAAATCGATTTTCTTTTCATCAAAATCTCTATACCGAAATTATTCGACATACGCATACTTCCTTTTACTTCGTACGAAGAAGTAACAGTAGGGATAAAAGAGATATTAAGAAGAGTCCAAGCTGGATTACGATGCCAAACGTTTATTAATTTTTCAATTAATTAGTGTACATTTGTGATCATTTCCTTGATAACACTAGTCAACAAATTTTAACTTTTTTTCTGCCTCTGGTTTGTAAATGGGTGGATTTACTTAATTTCGGGGTGCTGAATTCACTGGTAAAATCAATTTATGACTATCACGTCACATTTCCAAGAGGCACAGTAAAATCAGAAGCAATACCGGCAAAATTTGATAGAATTGAAACTAACAAGAAATTAAGAACTTCATAAATCAATATTATTTTATAGGTATACATTGGTATTTATATGTATACACTTTCCAACATAGATGTCATTTTTTTTTCCTGTCCAAAATGCCCTTCCCACTTGGTTTGAATGAGGTCCAAGCCGCTAACTCGATATTTGTCAGTCTGATATCAAACGATGGATCCCTGAACAATTTTTCTATTTGTGGTCCAATAAATAAACTTTCTTTTAAGTCTGCTTCACTCAGTTTGAGAAACTTTTCTTTCAAATGATTGAAGACCTGACCTCATTTATACAGAGCTTTAATAAAGTTCATAAAATTCAACTTGACGTGAATGAGAAAAAAAGATTAAAGAAAAAAAAATTAAAAATTAAACATTAAAATAAAAGAACGGAAAGTAGTGAAATTACTAAAAAAATAAATAAAAATCCTTAAAAACTCAAAAATCTTACGTGCTAGAGCATTTTGAAAGGTAGATTCGGATTCCACACACCAAAATACATACTAATTGATGTTTCACATCCCAGAGGCAAAATGGCTGTTGAGTAGTGTAATTTTTCTTTTCCTCAGCTCTTACAAACTTTCGACTGGACTCATATCCGAAGTGTTGCCAATACAGGCAACTGTATGCGTTAAACTAGTAAAACATGGTCTGTCACGAATGCTATAACGCTCCTAGCATAAAGACAAGGGGCTGAATTCTGCATGAACGTGAATGACATCTTTTAAAGGAACAATTCCTGAAGTCAGGATATCAGGCGAGATTGTAATGCTTACCTCTATTAGTGTTGTTTCATGTTTCCTTGTGCAATGTAAAGACGTCCAACCCCTTTAGTAACCTATGACAGGTCGCACTATTAGTTTAACAGTGTTCTACCAACAACTCCCAGATATAGAAGGCCTGAGAGCAGAAGCTTTTACGTCATTACAAGGTCTTCTAATATGACGTCATGACAGTTCTAATTTCACAGAATAAAACTATTTAAAATTTCTGGTGGATGATACAAATTTTAGGAAATATCTTAAGTTGAAGATAAAAATTAAAATACCTTTCTGATAAAAAATAATTTATCATGATCTATTTCTATATCATATTATATAATTAGTGATAGTTAAAATTTTCCATTTGTCGTAAAATTAAATTTTCTATCTTAAATCATTAAAAGGTTTTATGCGGGAGTAAATTTATCACAAACTTTGAAGAGTTTTACTTTGTGAAAATAAATGTGTGATGACGAACGACATTTTAGTGGACCTAGTGATGACGGAAAAGTTTTTGTTCTAAAGCATTGTATAACGGTAATAGGCATGCTATGTCTATCACCTTAATGAGCTGTACAAAATATATTTATTTATTTGTTAATTCAATTGATTAATTTAGATCATTAGATTTTTAGTCTAAGGTGATGTCTCTTTTTATGCTCGTGGAATTATTTAGACTCCTGAATTTTTGTTCTTTAAACTGTCATGTCTGTTACTATAATAAGTAACATATATGACAAACAAATGTTTACAAATAAAAAAATAAAATAAAATTTACGAAAAAGACTGTATTATATGGACAAAAGGACTCTATACTTATGTAATAAATTACATTGCATTATTTTGTTCTGAACATCAGTGCACGAATCCTCCTTATAAATAAAAATGAAATTCTGTTTGTGGGTTTGCTTGTTTAAACCGTATACAAATCCACAAAAATGGACCTATCAGCCTGAAATTTTGCACGGATATGTAAAATAATATAGAATAAATGATAGTCCACACACTTTAAATCTTTGAAAGCCCACCCGTTCCCGGAGTTTAAGAGATTTTTTGTGTTTTCCACGCAGAAAGCTTTCCGATACCTGACTGACTGTGTCGTAAACACGGTGAGATTTACAAGCGAAATCTACGTCACTTTGATGTCAAAAGCACGTCACGAACGAATTGATCGAAGTCATTTTGATGTCACATGTTTGAAATTGCTTCTAAAACTTAGTAATTTAAAGACCGTAACGTCAGAATCAGATTAACAAGAAAAGTACTCTTTTATTTATTTATTTATTTTGCGTTCGTGAACCATGGATATAAAAATTTATGTGAATAAACACGGTAAATGCAGAAAAAGGAGTTTTACGAAAACATAACCATTAGCTCAGCTGAAACATGAGAATTTAACATCGCCTGCTAATTAATATCTGGATTAGAAGTAATGAGCTGTTACATATTAAAGTAGTTTTTTTATTACGTTACCTAATTTTCGGAATCTGAATTTTCAGTATGACACATCTTCTGCATATTAGGATGATGTGAATAAAATCGTCTGCAGTTAAGTTGGTTATCATATAGAAAAATAAAAAACAAAGTGGTTTGAGCGAGTAGAGTTTTATTAGATATTCGAAATATATTATTATGCCATGTATTATTAAATGGAATAAGTTATGCTAAGATGCTTATCTTTTTTGTTTTAAGGTAAATGTTTTTGATACATTTCTTATAATTATTAATAGAATTACGATTATGATGATGTATATCTATTTTCTAATAGTCTGTTTAAACTCAATCATAAAAAGCCGATTCACGTAAATGGTGCAAAATTGTGGATGTTATATTTTTTATTGGGATTTTACTGTATAATCCTTTTCCAGTTAGATAGACGTGCTTACATTGTTTTCTTCGTATGCAAATTTATAAAAATCTGTTCAAGTCTTTGGCAAAGTATCTATGCTATATGCATGAATTTTAGCTTATATTTGTCAGAAATAGTGTAGCTTTCTATCAATGAAAAAAATCTTTAGAATAATCTTCAATAATTACAGAGATGCCCATAGAGTATAATGTAATACTTACGTATCTTCCTGGGAAAAAAAAAAAGCTACTTATGATATATGCATGAAAGCTAGTCTATATTATACAGGGATAGTATAGTTTTCTATCACTGAAAAGAAGTTTTAAAATCGGTTCAGTAGCTACAGAGATGCCAACTGAGGATAGAGTTTTTTTGAGTGTCTCCGTATAAGTACTATTTATGCTGTATGAATGCCTATGTTATTCATAGATATAGATTTTTATTGGTGGAAAAATCTCTAGAATCTTTTCAGAAGTTTCAAAGATGTCCATAGAATATAATGTATCAGAATTTTTTGATTGTCTGTAAAAGAACTACTTACGCTATATGCGTGAAATGTAGCCTATGTGTTAATCCTGGGGCAGGGGCGTAGCCAGAAATTTTTCAAGGGGGGGGGGGTTACGACTGCTACAACTCATATATATGTATGCGTGTGTGCGATAATGTAGTGAAGAATATACATTTTGTATGGCAAAAAATTCCTCATGGGGGGGGGTTATGACCCCCCTGTCCCCCCCTTGGCTACGCCCCTGTCCTGGGGGTATAAACTATCTTCATTCTAAATTTCATCCACAAACATGCAATTTTTTAGATTTATAATATTAGCAGGATATGTATTGTACAAGTCACATGAAAATTTATTTTCTTTTTCTCAGCTCCTGAGATACAGACCAGGTGAAATTTTTTGGAATGTAGTTAGTGCACCATCTGAACAACATATAAAACTTTAAAACACGTGCTGCCGATCAAACATGTCGAAAAAAATTCATGATGTTTCTTAGCAAATCTACAGAAGATACTCAAATTTTGATTACATTTTTAGAATCAGCTTGAAAAGTTACCCCTGTAAACAAATTTTCATTTTATTAAATTTTATAGCTAAGGCGTTATTCAAGGAAATAAGAAAAAAATGGCGATTTTTATGCTGAAATTTTTAAATTATAATTATTTTCTCAGTAATTATTTATCATAAAACTTTCGAAATTTTGTTTTGTGGTTATCTTAACCTTTAAATCATCTGTAAAATGTTTGAGGAAAATCTGAATGGTGTGGTGGAGTTTTCTTCTTCTTCTTCTTCTTCTTCTCCTTTTTCTTTTCTTTTTTCTTTTCTTTTCTTTTCTTTTCTTTTTTTTTTTTTGTTGTTGTTGTTGTTGTTGTTGTTCTTGTTTGATTTGACGGCGAACGATCTGGTAGCCTTTTTTTTTCCCCTCCCTGAATTGTCTGTCCTTAAAATTTTATTATTACTTAGTTTTGTTTCTTGTCTTGCATGCAAGCGATATAATGAGTCAAATAACTTTTTTTAATTGTTTTAAAAGTAAAAGTTTGTTGCAACGCAATGCTATTTTGTTAGATGAATTAATTATTTAAAGTTTCTGGAATAATATAAAATAATGAAATTTCGATTTTCTTCACTTCAATTTATTCCCGTACGAAGGATGGGTACTTTAGCCAATTTCAAATAAAACGTCCGGTAACAGACATAACAATTTTCATCAAGTCTGATAAATCTTATCTTGAAAAATCTATAAGAATTAAATAGAAGAAAAATGCATGAATAACAACACAAATAATGTGCAGAAGCAAGGTATACTATGGGGAAAATCTACATATTTTTTGAAACTGCATTTTTGCTTCAGAAATTTCCGAATGGCATCCAATATTGAAAATCACCCTTTAACTTGAGTGTTTTGGAGTGCCCCGGGGGAAATTTTAGCCTCGTTTTCTTGAATATAAATATTACAGCACCTAATTGATTTTTTAACGATCCGTAGGAATGGGGACAACGAAAAACAGAAATAATCGGCAAGTAGCCCACCGGATAAAAAAAGTTTGGGAGTCTCTTATGTGGAATCTCTGCTGAGACTGCAAGCAATCTGATAATTATTACAATCCATATGCAGCAATAAATCTGCCCAACAGATTTGATATGCACGTGCGTCAAATCTGTTTGATCTTTTCTCTAGTGGTGTTGAGGTGGAGTTGTTGATTAAAGCTGAATTATCTATGTATATTCTATGTGAAAAATAAGCCAGTTGAAGGTTTTGTAAGGGTAATCGCACATTATCGATTCCCGATAACGAACACTTCCCACAATATTGTATTATTAATTGTTTTTCACTGGAAATACCTCCATAATGTTGAGACCATATAAATTGGGAATATGCAGAAAATACTGAGTCAACAATTGAAAACGGTAATTTTTTTCCATAAAAAAGTCAATATATAACTACTGAAATAAGATTTAAAGCCAAATTTTTCTCGAATGTAAAGAGCCTATTTTCCCCCCACAGGTCTAATATTTTAAACATTTCCAGTAAATAATAACAACATTAAAAAGAACTGCTGTTAAAGGATCAATGTTACTTACAAAGTTCTTTATTGTTTTATTTTTAGTAAATCCTTGTTATTGAATATATTAAGACGTGTTTTAATTCTAATGTAAATGAATCGGATTTCGAAACTCTCTAGAATACATTTAAAATATTAAGAATCCCCAATATTCGTTTGATATTAGTAGTCAGTATATTTCGACAACAATGCTTTACTACCAAATTCAACAGGTAGTGCGTGGGACTGAATCTTTCATGACTGACAAATTATTTGATTATTGTTAGATAAAAAGCATCTTAATTTTCCGATATTTAAAGACTGTAAGTTTTAAAAAATAACCAAAGAAATGTATTTCTGAAGTAAAACTTGAAAACGACAGTACATAAATAAGAATTATAGCAATATGTATAGAATTCTGACACGCTCCCTCATAGTATTGTTTGTATTAAAGAAATTGTGACAGTTACTTTTTAAATATTTTTTCATTTTATATTGCAAAGAGAGACCACGAAGTAAAACAATGTTTTTTTTTTCCTTATGTCATTTTTTTTTCTCATTTTAATATTGGTTAAGCATGGTGATAATGATCTCAATTTTGTGAAAGGAGTAGCCGTTTCAGACTATCTAAAATTCATTTTAAATTTTGCAGCTCATAAGGAAATCATTACATCTAAGCTAATAAGTTTCAGCAACGTTATCGTACTTCCATCAAAATGCGCGAGCGATTGAAATTAAGGCTTCACCGAAACTTTCTGTTCTATAAGAGAAGACATTCGAGCTCTGTTACAATATAATGAAATTTGTTCTGCTGCAGTAAAATGGCGCATATCCTCTGCGGGAACAATACAAAAATTCCACACTCTCTCTCTTTCTCTCTGGCGCTGGCAACCCGCCAACTCCAGATAGAACACTCATCTGTGTCGCAGCAGCAGGGCAATGATGTCCTTGCCTGTACCCAGAGCAGGCGTTAGCAACAGTTAGATTCCAATCTTTTTCCCATCGATGTCATATCTAAGGCTTTCTGATAGAACGCACTGCTCGTACGTAATTTTCCCTCTTCTCGCAAATAACGATTGCAAAACCCGATCTCTTTCAGCAATTCATTCTGGAGAAACCTTTCAAGTACCTTTCTTTCGGATGGAGAATAAAATTTTTATTCCGGCAGCCGAATTTTCTAAGGTGGCTGTCTGCCCTTTTTGCTTTTCCTTCTGCTCAAATAAAGTAATGATCAGTGGTTGTTCCGCGTATAATTAATGACCGAATTTTGTGTTCAGGTGAAGTTTAACAGATCAGCATAAATAGTCATCCGGAATTAGTTTGGGGCGGGGAATACGTGCTTATTTTAAAATTTCCCAATCGATATAGCCTGTGAAATATCGATTTGAATCAAATAATTTCACACTTGGAGGATTTTTATTATTGTTATTATTATTTTAACATTCATGGTTTTGTTTCGAATAAAAAAATTTTGGTGCCTGTTCGAAAATTGTTTTAAAAAAGAAAAAAAATTTGAGACTCTGGTGACACATTCCGAAAAAGGTCAGAAAGTTAAGCATAGGGGCTGATTACTGGGTCACAAAACGTGAGCCAGTTATATATAAAAACAAAATTTTTGGAAAAGTTCCCTGGGCACAAAAATACTAAAGTCTAGCCCTGGCTGTCAGTAGATCATAAGGCCAAGTATTCTTGCACTATGATATATTTATATTTTCTTACGTGCAGAACGGATTATAACAAAACCATTTACAATAAATTTTCCTACATATAATCATTTATATGTAGGAAACTGATTAAACCGACTGATTAAAAACATACGTCACAAAAAATGTAAAATAATCAACATTTTGCGCTGAATGAAAGATAAATCGAACGAGAAGAGAAATGTTTCAGACTGCATAGGTAGTTTGTGAAGGAAGAGGCAGAACTTTTTTCTAAGTTTCTTACCAAATAACACCGGTTTATAAAAATTTTATGTTGCACTGTTGAAACCGGGAATATTTAGAGAGTTCTCGAAAAACACAAAGCATTTAAAGGACAGCTTGACATTTAAAGGATAAGGAAAAAAATAAATAATTTTATTTAAAGATTTCGTTTCCAGAACTGAAGAGTTTTTATTTGCTCTGGGAGTTTACTCAGTTCCTCCTATCCTAAACACTGCCCTGGTAGCAAAATAATTTTGAATTATGCTGGAGTATTAGAGACCACGAGAGTAGGACAGCAAAAGTTGTGAGAACTATTAAAGTGATTATCTTTCATAAGCTTAAATATGGCGCACTCACTTAAGTGGGGGTAGGTCAAAACTGCTGAAAATAAGTGTTTAAATTTTGATTACGTTTCTAAGGCAAATTTTTAATCAGTAGATTAAACCATTACAAAGCACACGCAGACAGATTTACTTGTAGGTGGCTAACGATACCTCCTTTAGACTCTACTTGTTCAGTGAACATGTGGGGTTTATTTTGAGTTAGGACACATACACCACCGTAGAAAAGCGCTCATTACGTGAAAAACCTTCTCATCTAATTCCCAGTTATTAGCATTTATAATATTTTTAATTTTGAGGTGTTCTTCCTGAATTAAAAAAAAAATACTTCTTCTTTAAAATTCGTACGCCCCAAAAATCGCAGTTTTTAAGAAAGAGGGACTACACCTTTCGGTGGTGACCACAGGAATGAGAATACGGGGCACAATACGGTGCCACCTCCAAATACCGGACAAAACCTCATAATATGGGACGGCTGGTCATTTTAGGACTATCTGTACTGTAACTCCAAAGTGCTTTGGCAAAGTGCACAAATGTGTATATGTAAATGTATGTTTATAACAAGCAACATTTGATAATATTTCATTTTAAAGCCATTTCATTGTTTGAAGCACATAAATATTTTTCGTTAACTTCGCTTGTTAAAAATTCTTACTTGGTGTAAAATCGATAGGGATCGAGTGGGGATATTAATTCAAGAGATCATAATAAACATACTGAGTCTGGCATAAGCACAGTTTTGTTAGCATTCAAAAAGTATATCGTCATAAATTTAACAACTATGTCAACAACAACAAAAAAAAAATCAAGAAAGAAAAATTAATATTTCACAGTAATTTCATCGCTACGATATCCGACAGAATAATAAATTTACTCAAAATAATATTTTTGTGGTTGAATTTATTAGTGTGTTCTTTATTCAACTATTGCATTTTTGCCTAACAGCACTAAACTATAAAAAGTTTTTTTTTTTCCATACAGTGAAATTAATAGTATACATTAATTATACAGGCTTCCGATGTTTATTTTTAAAGAGCATTTCATTAATTGCGGACAAAAATTATCTTATTTCATGATAATCAGTATCCTCATATCTGTTACCTCTTGCCATTGTCTCTTTTGAAAATCTGTAAGGAACCTCTCTCACACACACAATAGAAAAAAAAGATCCAATTCCACAACTTGCGTCCACAGTGCCCCCGGGATCAGTAATTGTAACTTCTGTGGCCTCTTGACTGCTTATGTATTTCATACTTCCAGTTATGAAATGATAATATTAAAAATGAAATTTAGGTATTCTGTTCAGTGTGTTTCCAGATGTTCTCTTCCAAAAGCCATTAAATACAGTTGATAAACTCGACAGTTTTTTTTTAATCCCCTGATGCATTACATTATCTCCAAGTACAGTGAAAAATAAGAAAAATAAGTTAAATTTAGCGACAAATCGCTAAACTGGCAACACTAATTCAGAAGTATTTTCTTTGAAGTGCATGAAGAATTGAATACAGTAGAACCTCGATCTATCGTTTTTCAAAGGGTGCGTAGTACTAAAAAACGATGCATGCGGGAAAACGAAGAATGCGGGTTATAGTCAAAATACGAAGAAAACAGTATTTATGAATACACACAATGTATACAGCATACCAAAAATACCATATTTGTTACCAAACTGTGTAGAAATTAAGGTGTGTAGAAATTTATTTGTGTAGAAATTAAGGGATACTTATTTTTAAAAAATCAGTAATTTTACACTGGGTTTTTCATTAATCTTTTAATTAAACTAAGCAAGATTTTTTTTTGTCTTTTAATGTGTATTCATGTTTGTATATAAAAGTCATACAATTTCAAATACCGTTATTGCGTACGATAAACTGGCACTAGTGTTGGCTCAGTTTCATTGGCATGAATTCTCAGCTTCTTCGCGATTATTTTCCTTTTTTGTGTCACATTTTTTCCATCCTTAGGATACGCACGTTGCTACTTCTAAATCAATGGAAATATAATCACTGCATTTCACGTCATACTCATCCCTGCTAGATGTAAGAACTCTTCACCTATACCATCATCAAACCAAGATATCATACCAGGAAGTAATTAGATTTGTAAGCCATAGATCCACTTGATCATCAATTTCATTTCGGTCAGAAGAAACATTTTAGAACGATGAACACGGGAAAGCGAATTTTTGACGAACGATACATGCGGGTTTTGTTAACGTTATTTGAATACAGTTTGCGCAAGGACCATAGAAATAAAACGATCAATACGGGAAAACGATGAATGCGGGAACGATAGATCGGGGTTCCACTGTAATTCTTTTCCCTCTTCGAAAGGCTGGGTCAGCAGCAGACTAAAGCTTGACCATTACGAGGACCGGAGATATTGGTTATTTCATTATGGAGGGCTAATAGGTAGGACAACGTTACCTACTACGAGTCGTTTCCAAATTTTTAACCAATTCCAAATGAGTGACCTTGCACCTGGATGGGCATCCCCAGAAGTACCGGTGCACCAGCGTATGCGAGCCCCAACAGACGCAATCGAGAGATGTGTTCACTCCGTCCCAAGTGCTGGCAGAAGCCAGTAATGCATCATTTACAGTGTTTTTATTGGAACCGAGTTTAACCATCTGCACTTTTAAAGGCCTTATCAGACGAATAAAATTTCCAGCAATTTGGTTACCGCAAACAGTTGCGGAAACGTCTTTCCTGGAAATTTCCCTCGCTTACCTAGGGAACGGTCAGCTCCAACTTTTTCGTTTAGAAGCGAAAATATTGCTGGTTGCTGGAATGCCAGCCAAACGTAGTGCTTTCTATTTCTACTTCACAAGATGGCGGAAGACTCATCAATACATATCGTAGTGATGAGGGAAGGAAAAATGTCTCTTAAAAGGAATAGGGATATGGAAATAGATCTTATTGAAAACATTAGTTAAATTCCACATTTATGGAACCCTTGAGATCCTAAATATTTAAAAAGGTTGCTGAGGCGATATGTTACCTTTCATTACAAGCTCTATTAATCGTCAATTCGGCGAATCTCTGGTGTTTGTGAGCACAGCCGAGATTTGTCTATTACGGCAATCTTACATGTTCACCGCATTTCAGAACGAGTTTCCGCATTTGACTGCAGCAACCAAATTGTTCAAAATTTTGTTCATGTAGTAAGGCCTTTAGGGTGCTGCTTGAAGAAATCTCCCTCGTGGATTACACACGAAGGAAAATAAACCAATTGCTCCAGGGACTCGAAAAAACTCAAGATGATTCTTCATAAGCTACACTACACACAGTAATAAATGAAACAACAGTGGCCTTTGGGAAGCTTTCTGTAAAAATTCTTCAACATCTAGTTGCACAGAAAAATTTTCAAAAAGTGACACATCCCGCTAAATTTTCGATTTTTAAGAATTATTTTTGGAAGTTTCGTACCTGATACTGGTTTTTCCGCCTGATTAAATATTAAGGTACGATGAAAAATATGAGAGGAGAAATTAATTTCAGCAATTACATAAAGATATTGCGTCTGGTGTAAGTGTAGTCTGATGTAAATGTATTTTGTGCGTGCGCCAAAATGTAACAAAAATGTCTAAGGAGAATTCAAGAAAAAAAAATAATTGATACCTGTGGCGATCTCGTGGTTATGATATCCGCTAGAATAATAAATTTATGCAAAATAATTCTTTTGCTTTACTTAATTAGTTATTACTTTTTTCATCAACTATTGCATTTTTGCCTAAACGCACCAAAAGCGGTTTTTTGTTCCACTGAAAATAATTGTAAACACTCCACAGATTTGCAATGTTTCTGCTTTCTGATTTTTCAACTGATTCTTACTTTTTTTTATGCTGAAGTTTAAAAAAAAGAAGTAAAATGAAACAAAAAAATTATTCATGAAACGGAAATAAAAGTTTTAAGTGATGATTTCGAATTTTAGAATGAGGTTGTAAATAAAGCCCCAAGGAGCGCAATTACGGATTAATTTTAAAACTAATCCATTAGTGCCCAGTCATTTTCAATAAATTCTCATCAATAATTTATGCTCATTCCTGCAGTGATAAATAAAATTGCTGTATTAGTAAAGTGCGAAGAACGAATTTCTTTTTTTAAGACAGTGAGAGATTTTACTTTGCTATCGCTACGCTAATCTAATTTACTATTCACGGATTAAAAGTAGAAAAATAAATAAATGCTTTTGTAATTTTGTAACCATCTTAAAACGGAAATGGAGATGCACAATCGGGTGGAGTGAAAATGGCAATTTTTTTTTTAATTTTAATATTCTCTGACTAAACAAATGGTGCTGTTTGACAAAAAAGTCACAGAAAAAAAAATCTAGTCCATTCACTGATTGTCTTCAGCTTCCACACTGAGCTCAAAGAAAAGAATGTTAACGTAAAAAGTAAAAAAAAAAAAAAAAAAAAATCAATTTTTTAAAATATAATTTTAATGTTTACAATAACTTAATTTTCTGACTCAAAAACAGTTCTAACTACTAAAAAGAAACAGTACGGCAATGTTTTATTGCTGTTAACAATCAAAAAAGAAAAAAAAAAGAAAGAAAGAAGAAAAAAAAGTCACTATCTTGCAACCGAGCGTCATAAGTTTTGGGGTATATTTTGAATACATAGCAATTAAATATTTACATATTACTTCATTTTTAAGGATAATTAATATTTAGAAAGTACGCTAATACAGAAAAGGAAATGATGCCAAATTTACCTTTCGAGTATTATTGAGTAATAAAACACTTTACTTTAATGAATTTTCAATTTTGGAGTCCACATGCCGGGCAAAATAATGAACTTTGGTAGTTCCTTTCGGGATTTGATTCCACAACGAATGTATCCATCTCTATTTCAAATTCTGAACCGTTTCTGATCATACTTGCAACGTCTTCGTCACTGAGGTTCATGGTAGCTGGTGATTCTTAAGGATTGTCCCAGTGAATCTTCTGAAAATACTCCTCTGCTTCGAAATTTATATTTAGAAGATCAAATTGGAGTATTTTTTCCTTCCAGTCTGTTTCTCTTGATTTCAATATTCTTCTTAGGTCAAGTTCTCGAATATGTGATCATTCATCAAAAGCATTGCCAACAGAATATTTTCAGAATGAGCAAAAAATAAGAGTTCCTCTGAATAACTTCATGAGTGATTGACTTAAAATCTTCTGGGAAGAATGAACTTCTTTTCATCATTCCGTGCTCCATGAGTAGCTCCTGGGATTTTCTTTATTTCAAACCAGGATGGCACGTAAGCTTTCATCACATAGTCTACTAGGAGTTTAAAGCATTCTGTTGGTTCGGCAGTCGACACGTACAGGCGCAGTATTCTGTTCGCTGTAGTGAGTCAGCTTGATTGAGACATCCTTCCTGGACTTCTGTTTCCCAAATCTGGATGGCACTGTCCCGAGCATACTGCCCTAGAAATATCGAAGAGGTACTTTTGGTCTATGCTGAGGTCTTTTTTATCAATTTCAGATAGAGCAACAGGAATAGAAACAAAATTTGTCACATGAAACGCGTTTCATACATTTCCACAGATTTTCCTATTGTTCCAGAAAACTGGTATGGCCCAGATGTCTTTTCATCAATCTTATGGAAAAGGTGGCGAAGAGGTACTTCATTAGTATCCAATAAGCATACAAACCAGTGCAATTTATGGCCAAAAAAGATTTCAAGCCGTCTAACTACGCCATTTTTCTTCCCAAAGTTGACTTTCGGTGCATCTCACCCAACGGCAACAAGATCCGAAAATGTAATCTCTTTCTGTGTAACAAAGTTGATGATGCTGCTAATAATATCAGTACTTGAGCCTGAATGCGGAGTCACATGTCCTATGTGAACAAAACCAGGTTCTGACAACATAACAATATGCTCTTCCACAGATACAGTCGTATATAAAGAGCTTCCTTTCTTACATAATAGTTGTGTCCTTTCTTCCATCGAAGTATATGGTGTACAAAGACTGTGCTACTTTTATAGAATTAAGTTGTGATCGTATCTTTCATTATAATGTTTAATTACTTCTTGGTGACTTACCACATGCAAAGAGGCTTTTTTCCAAATTCTTTCAACGTCCAAAGAAATAATTTCGATGATCTCTTTTACTAAAGGATCCTTTTTGTTCCCCTGCTTCCACAGTATATCATTTTTTTGTGATTAAGAAATACTTCATTAAATCAGAATACATTGGTGGTAACACTGCCTCTTTCAATCGTACTGGAATTCCGAAAACACTATAAAACGTTTCACTTCTAGTTGTGGTCATATTTATATTCAAAACTCCGTATTATTTTGTCAAATATAAATCAAAATTAATAAAACGTATTGCTTCAAACTTAAAAAGTAGAAACAAGTGGTTGAAACAAAGGCAATCGCAAAAACGAATCATTCCACACAATAAAAGTGACGTGCCTTATTAGGTTATGATATAATAGTTAAATTAGAACACGCGCAGCCATCTAGTAGATTTTAGAGTATAATTTGCTTTTTTTTATGTACAAAAAGCCATTTCTGGATCTGATATCTGGCAGTAACGTTTCAATAAAACAATTTATTAATGAGAAAGTAATTCATGAATATTATTTTACAAATTAATGAATTATTTAGTAAAATATTAAATTAAAAAAAATATTTTTTACATAAAAATCATTAAAAACTTGAAAAAAAAAAGCCAATATAAACATTCACTTGAAATGTGGAACCTCAAGATGTCAACATTTTAAGCTGAAATTTGGAGACAATTGGTTTCAGCTAGTTTGGCACCATATAATGACTCAGGCAATGTGAATTTCGAATAAAAGTTTTTTCGATCCACCCTAATGCACAATGTTACCTAATCCTGTGATAATTTTATTTTTGGAAAACGTAATTAAATTCAATTTTTTTAATTATTATTCCTTACGGCAAATGTTGAAAATGTTCTTCACCATTTTGAATGCAAACATGAGCACGTCGAACCAAGTTTTTCGACACACTTCGCAACATTGTTGGTGTTATTGGCGAGATTTCTTCAATTACAGCTTGTTTTAATTTATCAATGTTTGCAAGACTTCTCTAGAAAACACTATCTTTGAGATAACCCCACACAAAAGAAAAATCTAAACCGAACAAAATATATATTTTAGTATCTTAATAATGTATAACTTAGGACTTCTGGTCTGGCATCGAGTTTATTCTCATAAAACTGTTAGAAAGATTGAAGTCAATCAAATACTTAAAAAAAAAAAATACCAATACAGAATAACATACCATAACGTATTATATCTATATCTCCTCCTTATTATTTAATAAAACTCTCTGAAACATATATGTTAATGAGAGAGTCACACTATTTAAAAGTTCAAATAGTTGAAAAATTCTTAATTTCTATACTGTTTATTATCGTATAAGCAGAAAATATTTTTGACATTTTATAATATATTTTTGATAAAGGGATGTAAAAAAAAGTTCTGGGTGACTACTGGTCTTTTTGATAAATAATCAAAAAGTACGTCACCAGTACGTCTAGTCTGTAACTAGATATAAGTCCTTCTCAAAATTTTAAGAGAGGCTTAAAATAATAATAATAATAATAATAGTAACAGTTCAAAACACAGCGGCAATAATCACAAAAATATTAACCTATGAAATCATAATGAAATTTATTATAATGCAGAGATGTCATGCTTATATTACAAAAGTTTTGTAAAAAAATAAAATAGAATTCAAAATAAGCTGTCCCAAAACGAATAATTTGGCAATGGAATAATTTGTTTTTATAACTGCGGTGGTCGATGCAGACGAAAATTGGATACGTTTTGCCGTCCCTCCACAAAATTACAATCGATTAAAACAGCAACTTCGCAAAAATACAATCGATTAAAACGGCCTTCATTGGCATTTACCCTATATTTTCATGTGTTTTATTAATAGTTTTTAAGAAAAAAGTGACTCTTATTAAAAGTTAGTATGAAAATTCACAAAAATGGCACCCTGGAGAAAATGCCTCCCTGAACTATAGTACAAAAAAAAAAATGCATATTCTGCGTTCTGTACACATGATGTAACCTTTCCGAAACATAAAATCCCTATTTGTTCTACAATTTGCAAATAGTTGAAAAATCCCACACTGTAAAAAACGTTTTGAATTCAACAAAACTTTACTTTCTGTGCACGTAACCTAAGATTCTCTGCAGCTGATATCCATAAAATTTTGCATTTAAATACTCAAAAAATCAAACTTTCTGATATTGTTAAACAAGTAGGGCACAGCAGTTTGACAATACGATTTCAAAAAAAGCTTTCAGACAGGTAAAAAAAATACATATCACTGACAAAAAAGGTTTTTTGAGCAGATTCAACTTAAATGACTGAAACTGCTCAAATCCCAAGGTTGAGTAGTTTCAACCTTGTTTTCGAGATCTGCAGTTCACCGTCGTCGCTTATACACGTATAGAGTAAATATAAAGTAAATTTTATAAATATCACAGAATGTGTCGGACATCTGTGCTGAAATTTCACCTTAGAAAGGCACTCGCATTCTTCTGACTAAAAACACATGCAATGGACGAATGATAAGTTAAATGTTTTCTTCAAAGACGTAAAAAAGTTGAATTTGGATGGAGTACTATTGGCATAATTTACTACGAGAACCTCGCGAATTCTTCAGTCGACTTTAAGGAGAGTGTTCTCTCATGGTATGGGTCAGATCCTGCTTCAACGTAACAACAGATATTGATTTTCTTAAATGTTGACAGTGCTCTGAGGCTGTCCTAAGAAGAGATCTAATTCCAGAAGGAAACATCTCAGGCGGGAATATCTGCAACTTCGGACAAGGCAATGCAGCGGTTCACACCTTCTATTTAACAAGAGCTTAGTTAACTGGCCAACTATCAGCTCAAACTTAATGCAATTGAAGACCTTTGGATAGTGTTTGCAAGAGAGGTATGTGCCCATAGTCCTCAGTTTTCGGCTGGTCGGGAATAAAAGCAATAAGTAGAGCAAAGTTAGTTCTCATAACCGCAAGCGATTCTCCACAAATTCGAAGAGCGCCTGGTAGGATCTTCAAGGTAAATTCAAAGCAATAAGTACAAAATACTCGAGAGGTCCATATAATTTTAGGACATCCTTTCTTATCTAAAAAGAAAAATAAATAATTTTTTTTCTACATTTCTCTCTTGTAATAAATTTATATTATAATCTCACGTGTTAATTTCTTTTTTCTTGAATATTGCTACATGTTTTGAACAGTTATTTAAAATATTATCCGTCCATGTAATTATGAGATGCACATTATTTCACAATAGATATTGGGAACACAAAAGCTTTGAGGTAATTTCTATAACAATAACTTAACGCAGCCTTAAATGATATCTTTCTATTGAAACAGTCATACTTTCGATTTAAAAAGAAGTTTTCAGATCTGCCTTAAGTAATAAAAGTTTATAAAATAACCTAACCATATTTACTGCTCAAAATTTACTAATCGACGAATTCAGTTGTTTCGATATAAATACGCAATTGATTGAATATTTTTTTGTATTTTCTATCGTATAGCGTAATTGACATTTTAGTTGAAATATTTGAAAGATATATGCATGATAAACATTCATTTTCAGAAATGTATTTAGCAGTATCTAAATACAAATTTTTATCTTATCTTGTTAAATTGACTGGTTCTTTTTAAGGATCAGCATTTAAGTTTTGGAGCAAAATTTTTCGATTTTTGCAATGTTTCTAAACTATAACTCTTAGTAATATCTGTTATGCCGACTCGTCGTCTACATAATAACAATGCCTTGTCACTGAATGTTTCACAGATTCTACATTACGAAACTAACAATTATATTCGATAATGTTACTTCAACTCATTACTTTGACATCGACAAGTTTTAAGCCGTCTTGCATAAAACATTTCGTATCAATTCTATCAACCATTTGGAATAGTTCAAGAAATTAAACAGCAAGTTCCATATTTATTGATTTTTACTTTTTTTTAATGCATCTTATTTAAAAAAAAATTAAGTGGCAAACACAAAACAGAAAATGGCTCTCGAAGCAAGTACCATGTGGTTAAGACTCCTCGTCTAAATTGTCATACTGCAGTTAACTGCGACGAATGGAAAAATTAAAACTAATGATGTCAGGCTTAAGACTAAGTAAAAGGTTTTATGGGGGCTCATGGGCTCAATTCTGGGTTTCATTCAGGATGGATATTTATATCAGATGATAAATGATGAAATATGGCATCTTCCCTAACATACTACTCTAGACCATCAATTTCCGATTCGTCGTTCCCTTCGTTTGGCGCAGCATATCCTACCTGGATTTTGCGCCAAAAAGGGGAGAAAAAGGTTGGGTACCACTTTTCTAAACCTTTTTATCTCTTCAAACAGACTATGAAAGAATTGATATCTTTTGTAGAACCAAGGTCATATTTTTCCGTTATACTCAGTAGTCTATCATTCGATTATTCTTGAGATATAGCCATTTGTTTGCTCCGCGGATGAGTAAAAATCGCCGCTTTAGGCTCTTTTTCTAAGAGCTGTGGAAATTTTCATTTGAAATATCCGGAAGATCAGATAGGACTTATTAGAAAGCTTAAAGAATGAAATTTTAAATGCGCATAATGGAATAGATTTATGTTAAGCCTAAATGCAGTTTTTTGGACATCAAATAGTCGTTCTCAAACTAATGTTTTTTGTCATTTTAGGCATTAAAAAACAATGAATGACTTTCAGTAGCAGACCTATTTTTTTTTCTGCTACACATACATATCAGTACTACATTCAGAAAAAAATTGAGTTGTTACTGGTAGTCCTTCATTCAGGATAAATTGCTTAAACTTTCAAAAAATTGAAAAATGTGCTTTTTCATCCCCCAAAAAAGCCATGTCGGACAGATGATAAAAATCTAAAAATGACATGGTACGAAGTTTTTATACTGTACTTTAAAACAAAACAAAAACTGTCTTGTTATTCCAAAAGACAGACGAGATACACGCTTTTGAAGCACGATTGCGCTCTCAACTGAGAGACGGAAGGTGTCCGTTTCAAATCCCGGTCGGCGTTTTCCGTGGTTTGCTCCGGGATTTCGCGTAAATACGGGTTAGGATCCCGTAGAAAGTCCTTAAAGGAGTGCAATCCCCCCCACCCCATCGGCCTAGATACCTCTCGCAGATAATTGGCCGTAACACCACATTTCACATTTCAGTCCAGTGATTCTATTTTATCGCAAGAATGGGTGTATGTCTGTTGTCTGTAATTCTTTTGTAGTGCTGCTTCAAAAGTGTGCATCTCCTCTATCTTTCGAAATAACAAGACAATTTTTGTTTAGCTTCTTACCATGTCATTTTTAGATTTTTATCACTTGTCCAACATGACTTTTTTTGGAGTGAATAGTTAACATAATAGCAAGGAGTGCTTTTTGTATTACTTCAAAAGTGTGTATCTCCTCTGTCTTTTGGAATGAAGAGACAGTTTTTGTTTTGTTTTAAAGTACAGTACAAGATCTTCATACCATGTCCTTTTAAGATTTTTATCACCTGTCCCACATGACTTTTTTGGGATGTGAAAAGATCACTTTTGAAAGTTTCGAAATTTTTTCAGGATGAAGGGCCACCAGTAACAGCTCTTTTTTTTTTTTTTTTTTTTTTTTTGGGGGGGGGGCATATAGTCTTGATATGAAAGTGTAACAGGGAAAAAATTGGTTTGTTACTGAATGTCCTTCATTGTTTTTTTATGCCTAAAATGACAAAAATCATTAGTTTATAAACGACTATTTGCTGACTATGTGCTGTCATGTTAAGAGCTTCTTACCATGTCATTTTTAGATTTTTATCACTTGTCCAACATCACTTTTTTGGGAAGTGAATAGTTAACATAATAGCAAGGAGTGCTTTTTGTATTACTTCAAAATCGTGTATCTCCTCTGTCTTTTAGAATGAAGAGACAGTTTTTATTTTAGTTTTTTTAAGTACAGTATAAGATCTTCGTACCATGTCACTTTTAGATTTTTATCGCCTGCCCTACATGACTTTTTTGGGAGGTGAAAAAAAACACCTTTCAACTTTTTGAAAGCTTCGAAAATTTTTCAAGAGAAAGGAACACCAGTAACAGCTCTTTTTTTTCCTTTTTGCATATAGTCTTGATATGTAAGTGTAACAGGAAAAAAAATTGGTTTTTTTACTGAATGTCCTTCATTATTTTTTAATGCCTAAAATGACAAAAATCATTAGTTTATAAACGACTAATTGATGTCTAAAAAATTGTATTTAGGCTTAATATAAATCTATTTTATTATGCGCATTTAAAATTCCATTCTGTAAGCTTTTCACTAACCCATATCTGATCTTCCTGCTGCTTGAAAAAAAAATTCTACAGCTTTTAGGAAAACAGCCTAAAATTTTTATTCATCCGCGGAGCAAACAAATGGCTATATATCAAGAATAATTTTTTAAAAGAAATTTTAAAAAAAACTGTTTTGGGATACAGAATGTAGGTAGATATCACCTACAAAATTTTGTGAAAATCAAAACTGGTGCAGTGCAATCCGTTTGTCGATTTAACATGGAATGACCCATTTATTCAGTTAAATGTGTTTCACCAAAACAGATAAGTTTTATTTCACAGAATAACATGTATATCCTAGCACAAGCCAACAATTATGTAATCATGTCAAGTCTTGTGTTACGTTGACCCAGATGCTTGTTGTAACGAACATTAAACGATTTGAGAAGAAATTCTCACAGGGTCAAAAGGCACAGACAAGTTTTGTGAAAGGAACTTCAGAAATTTTACAACCAAGGCTAGAGGGCTTAATTAATAATAGGGATACTTAGTAACTCCTGTTATAGAGAGTTACCTGTATCTGCAACAAATACAAAGTATAAACAATTACAATAGTATAAGACAATATAAGGCAATTACAATATATGAACCGCAAGCTTTAAATCGCTTATTATTTGCACTACGGAAATTGGATTTGCACCAAAATCTTATCTTTTGTTATCATACTTTACGAATATTATAAAAGTATACTTCCATGAACGGATTTCGTCTTGTGGCATATATTTTTTTAAGGTCGTGTCATATCTTCTCTGAGTGAGTGCTTTTAAGAGTCCTCTAATCGGCTTGCGGAGATTCAAGTCCCAATGCTTTGCTATGGAGAAAAGTGCCTTAACCCCTAATCATTTTTCTCAGAAAGTATTAGGTATTTTTAAATGAAATTTTCCTGTGTGAATCTTGAGAACTATTCGCAAGGATTGCGCGAATCAGATTTGAGTTAATTGAGCCGAAAGAGATTTTATTGCAGTCTAGAATTTATGTTACTTTTCAGGCTGCAATAAAATCTCTTCCAGCTAAATTAACTCAAATCTGATTCGTGCAATCCTTGCGAATAGTTCTCAAGACTCACACAGGAAAATTTCATTTAAAAATACTTAATACTTTCCGAGAAAAATGATTAGGCGTTAAGGTACTTTTCTTCATAGCAAAGCATTGGGACTTGTATCTCCGCAAGCCGACTACAGAGGACTCTTAAGGGTTTTTTAAAACATTTATTTTAAAAAACTGAATTAACATTTTTCTTATTACTCCGCCAAGGTGACCATCTTCACCGCATCACACCTTAATGTTCTTTAAACTAAGTGCTACGTTGACTAAATTTCTGGACTCGTTTCAATGAAAATCTGTTTCTTTGTTTCAACAGTATTTGTCATTAAATTTATTTAGGTTAGAGTTGCTACACATTTTGGGTGCCATCCTAAAAGTCGAAACAGCAAATAGATAAAATGTGCTTTAGCCCAATGCATGCTGACATTTTTCAGATGGGCGATGAATGCGCCAAGTATTCTAAAATGTGCACTCGCCCTACCAAGTAAATTTTATGCCTAAAATCATGTTCCTGCACGTTTGTTTATCAGTAAAGTGACCAGATGTCCTGCTTTCGACGGGACAGTCCTGATTTATACCTATATGTCCTGCTGTCCCCAAAGAACCCTAAAATGTCCCGTTTTGCCACTCCTGTCCCGCCAAAGTCCCGCTTTATGAAAAATAAATAAATAAATGTAAAATAAATTGGGACTAAATTCACATGAAAATGATTGTGTTATTTGAAAAAAGTTTTTGTTAGTTGTATTTAACACCTTTTTTTTTTTAATTGGTGAAAGTGATTGTTCTATAATATGTATTAATACATACTCAATGGATGAAGATTCTGTAGTTATTATTAGAAAGCAAACTATTTTGGAAAGTTATAGAAAATTAACAATAAAATTGTTTAAAACCTAAGTTTATATAATAGGCCTATTTTATTTGCATATTCGCTATATTTATCAACTCATTTTTCTCATATAAGTGGAAAATAGAATTATACGCAGAAAAAAAAAAATCTTTGGGGGGGGGGCTATTCGGGATTGATTTTTACCCTTCCCTTCTCTGCGGTTTAGAAGTGTCCATATGTTTGTTTCAGAAAAAATGGTCACTTTATTTACCAGCGAAATTTTTTGTAGGGATAGCTGAATCCATTACCACTGATAACAAACCCGTAGTGAGGTTTGTCAGAAAAGTACCTAACACAGTAAGTAAGATAAGCATCATCCAATTCCCAGACAATGAAGACATCAGTGCGGTAAGAGACGAAGATATCAAGAAAATTTTACCAGGCCCTCTTCACTGGAGGGGGGGGGGGGTTAACATGCATTCTCCTGATACATCATCCAACAGAATAACAAATTGTACACTTGTACAAAGTGTAAATATTAAATACTAGACGTCAGTGCCCGTTGTTGAGGCAATTACAAAAGGCGCTACAAAAAGCATTTGACGAAAACAGACCTACACGCAGTATATTTAATCGTCGTCCACCTAAAATAAATATCTTCATATTCAATTTTTATTGGGATTTCATGATCTTCTGGAAACGCACGAAAACTTTTGGTATTCGAAAGATTTCGTTTTGTGTACATAGCCTTTTTTATATCCACGCAGACGATTTATTTAAAAAAAAATTTAAACTATGTAACCTGGAAAAACTATTTTAAATGAGTTTGGAATCACACTTTTCTTTCAAAGCGAAATGACGGAGATGAATATAACGTCATATCGATTGCAACGGCTCATTTTGTCACTCAAATGATTCATTTTTTTTTTCTGTCGGAAATAAAAGGGAGCTGAAAACAGCAAAAAACATCGCTTAAAAATGGGGGAAACGGAGGACGGACGATTTTCCGATTTTTAAAGTCTCACAGATTGTTTTTAATATTTTTATACATGAATATGAAAATTTCAAGCGGATCGTATAAACGGTGTAGAGTAGATGCTATTACGCCTTTCTGCTTTTAAATCTTTTTGAACTTTTCAATATTCTTGGAGCGATGGCGGTAAACTATTTATATTGAAGTGGTTGCCAGGGCCGTAACCAGGATGAAATGTTAGGTATGGCTTTGAATCTAGTTTGGGGGGGGGGGGGCGGAACAAATATAAATATTAGTAGGCGGAAAGGGGGGAGGGTTCAATTTGCGCATTTTTTTTTCTAGAGTATTTGCTTCAAAAAACACCGTGTTTTTAAAATATTTAACATTCATTATGTTAATAATTTTTTCATTGAGATTCCATTAAAAATATCCAAATGATATTTTGAGGGAATGCAGTATTGGATGTCGATTAGAGTAATTTTTTGTACAACAATAATTCACAAGACGTAGTTACTAGTTAATTGTTCCTTTTACAATCCATTAAATGCTATCCAATAATAATAAACTCTGTAAAATAAACAAAATGTTAACTATTAAACAACAACAACAATTAAATTCAGTAAATTAAAAATTTACTGAAAAGTGCATTTATTTTTCATTTTAAATATATAATTGTAAGGAACTTAAAAGGAAACCGGCAGTTTCGTGTACTCGGAAAAATCCGAAAACCGATGCTACATGCAGCCAAGACCAGCAAAATAATTAACCGTATGTATAGAAATCTGGCCATTGTGATGAGAAATTCTCCCAAAACAATGGGTATTTTTTATTATGTAAAATTTAGCGATTGTTAAAAATCAGTCGTTTCTAGAATTTCGTATTTATTTGTAAATTTACAAAGAAATTTGAAAATCTTATGGGGGGCTGAAAGCCGGCTAGGTAGGGCTCAGCCCCCGTAGCCCCCCCCCCCTCTGGTTACGGCCCTGGGTTGCCCGGAATGGTTACAGAGTTAAGTCAGGGATCAGCGTAACTATACCGGGTGATTCAAAATAAATGTTAAGGCGATTATTTTTAAAACCGTGAGTGATCGAAACACACTTCCAATTAAAAAAGTTCATCAAATTAAGAGTAGCTTTCAGGTATGGTATTTTTTACTGGGAGTTGTATACAAAGTGAAATACGAAATTTAAATTTCATAGGCCCCTTTTTTTCCTACCCTTTATAGTTAGAGGAATGTTGCTCTTTGCCTAGGGAAATTAATAAAAAAAAAATAAAAGAGTTAATATCTTGTGCCCATAAACTCCAACCAACCAACCAAGAGCTAATAAAATATTCAGCCTTCAGCTGAAATTAGTTTCCCCTCCGCTAAAGAGGTTTTTTGACAGAACCTTTTAATTTGTATTGGCAGCCATGTACAGGATGTATTTGCATGTAAATCAAACGGGGAGAAACCAACCGTTCTTCCAGTGGTGTCAAGTATTTTAAACAATCCGGTATTTCGGGGAATTCGAAGCCATTGCTTATAGCTAATTGTGGTATTGTCAATTTAATCAAACAATCGTAACATGTTCTGCAAAATTTGCCAATATCACCGATATCTTTGTAAAAGACTAGTTTTATAAAGTCCGTTGTCGCTCCTTTGGACAGTAAAGTTGTTTTGGAAAGGGTTCTTATTGACTTTTTGAACCACAGTCGATCACAACAATAGCATTGGTGGATTGGACCATCAGCAACAGCTTCGAAAAATTTCTCAGCTAATTTACGAAATTCTAGTTCTTTACACCTTACATTTAGATCAGTATCTGTTCTTGGTCTTTTCGATGGTATATCTAGACAGAGTCGTAAACGTTTTCTGTCTTGTCTTCTGGATTTGGATTCCGCTTCTTGAGCACGAAAATCTGGATCTTCCCTTTTTCTTTGCATAAATAGACGGTTAATTTCACGACGACTTTCTTCCGGATTAGACAACTGGCGAGGACGGCCAGCGCGGCCTTGAACAACAGTCCCGGATATATTCTTCTGATATTTAACGATGTAATACTGAACAGTAGAGCCTGAAATACCAAGCCTACGAGCTATTTCACACTGCGTGAGTGGTGTGTCAGAAAAATAAAGCGATATGATTTGGTCTTTAGTCTCTTGAGAAAGCACCATAGTCTCAATCAATCACGGTTAATAGCTTACTTTATTTACTACTATCAATTATCATCCACGACCTTTTTTTGTCTAGATATATTACACCTTTCAGCTACATAAATTTGTTTAGAACAAAAAAGTTATTTTTATTCTAAACTATCGTCCTGGCAACCAGCGAAAGAAAAAGAGGAAAAGAATCTTCGTTGCCATCCCCGCAAACACCTTGATGGAATATACGTAAATAATTTAATTACTTTTAATTCATAGTTATTAATACAAAACTATTCGTAAATCTTTTGTGAAAAATTGCTCGAATTTATTACTTCATCCTTTTGTAACTAACGTAAAGCTAAATGTATTTTTGCGTATACACTAAAACAATAAAGATTTTTCATGTATTTTATTGATCCATATGATGCGAATTTCAAAAGTGCATATGCTTACTTTATTTACTACTATCAATTATCATCCACGACCTTTTTTTTGTCTGCCAAAAACTATTACCCTCTTTAGCGGAGGGTAACAAGTCCGTGTCCCTACGTGGAATAGTTTCCGAGATATATCAATTTGAAAATAGGGGATGTCTCCAAAGGGAGAGAAATGTAATTACTTTTCAACTGACATTAATTTATGTTAATAATCACTCTATAGACACAGTTGACTTCTCAAGTCGAAATTTAGCAAGCATTTTTCTATAACGCATGTTTCGCAGTTTCCAGTGGCGGCTCGTGGGATACAGCAAGTACAGCCGGGCTGCACTTGAAATTATCAGCACATACTTTAAAATAATTTATTCTACTAATTTTCCTAAATTCAGATTAGAATTCTGGAATTCCTACGGTAAATTTAAAAAAAATCTCCGAAAAAAACGTATTGTGGACGGATCGCTCATTCAGAAAAAAAGCACTTTAATCTTCCCGCAATTCAATTGGGAAAATCTTTGGTTCAGCCCAGAGCACCGAAAAGAAAATTGGCAGCACCGTTGCCATGACAACGGCTACGTAAGCAGCCTCTCCGGCATAGGGAGTATGCAGCTGATACAGCCGATGGAAGATTTTTTAACGGCGGCTGAACTTGAGAACTCGACTAACTGATTGGCTCGGACGAGGAGTGAGGGAGGGGGTAAGGAGAATATATGTTTGGAAAACTCTCGACTTTATATTGCTGAATTTATCAAGAAGGTAAACCTGAATAGACGCTTATGAATGGACAATTACCCATCAAAGCAGTATTGTTTTTAAGTAAGCAAGAACTGGCATTTAGAGGACATGGCGAGCGAGAAAATTCTTTAAACATGGGAAATTTTAAAGAGCTTTTAAAATTATGGATATCTGAATTAAAACAACGCCTTTTTATGGGAACATCACTGACCGATTCGCAAGTTTAAAAGAAAGGAGGATTGATTTGACTTATAAAAAATAAGTAAGTTTTCTTTTTTTTTCTTTTCGTCTCAAGTTATCGTTACAAAAGAAAATTCTAAGGAAACTTCGAATCAGACACGGATAAATGCAATTTTGAGGATAAGAGCGGCTGGTTGAAATTTATGTACATTTTATGGAAGTAAAATAGGATCTCTTACATTTTTTATGTACTTTCTTTTTTTTTTTTTTTTTTCCTCGGTGAAGGCTGAATCCGCCAGCTTTCGAATTCAGTAACAAAGATTTTCCAATCCTGTCCGGAGGAAAGGGTGGGGGGGGGGGGGGGCTCATATGCTTCCGGCTGCACTAACAGTTTTGACCACGGGCAGTTTCAAGTGAAAGTTATCACACACGATAGTAACCATTATTTTGTCATTTTTCTTACACTTTAAAATCCCTTCTCCAGAAGCGTGACCTAATTAATGGATGAACCTCCCCCCCCCCCCCGTAAAAGACTAAATGTTCGCTACTTTCATAAAACAGTACCGATAATTTTAGGTAAAACTGCACCTGCTAATTTCACACATTTGAACACGCTTAATTGTCTTTCCAACAAATAGATCGTTATTTAACTTTTATCAACTCATAGTTGGTCCCTTAAAGTGATTTTTTTTTCTCAACAACTATGAGAAATAATTCAGTTCTGCAAAAAGTGTTAAAAAGCTATCAAAACGTTCTATATGCTTTAATTGTACCCTATTCCTACTATAGGAGATAAGTGCATTTTATGCCTCTGTCCACTAGATGAGGCAAGTGCATCACACGATATAGGAAAATTCGATTTTTTTTTTTTTTTTTTACATGAAAAACTTATATTTTTATGAAAATTTCAGGGTCAATAAAAAACATACTTGAAATCGCGCGATAAAAAGATTAAGTTCATACCATTAAAAATGATGTGCATAGACTTGGCCAAAGCTGCACTATCAACTTTACGTAACGCATTAACCCCTAACTCACCCTATTTTTAATGACTATTTCATTTTATTAATGAGTCATTTTATCTCTCACCCCCCTTTATTGAAAATTGTCCTAAAAATGCGACATAAAAAACCGACATAAAAGTATGCGACATAATTTTACATATATTTAAATACTATTAGTTCACAACAGCTTTAATCTATTGTTACAATATTTCGTAAGCTGTAGAATATGCATCACATGTATTTTTTATATATATTTAAATACTATTAGTTCACAACAGCTTTGATCTATTTTTACAATATTTCGTAAGCTGTAGAATAGGCATCCCATGTATTTTTCTATAAATAGGCTACAATCATAAAAATTTCAACATAGGGTTACCAGGCGAAATACACGAAAGATGAGAGATAAAATGACATTGTCAATTTATATCGTTTTAATATGGCAATAATGAAACTATAAAATTAGAGGGGTTCGGGGGGGGTCTCCCCCTGACGACGCTCGAACAGCCGAGTTCATTTTTTTTTTTCCTTTTAATCTTTGAGAAAAAATTTACTTTAGCGCAATTTTGTCCTTTACCATTCAAGGTTTTTACCGAAGCAGTTATGATATAGTTTCAGGCGTCACATGTGAAGTACATCTGACGCTGGTGCAGCACTTTTAAAGGGAAACCCTCACTTTTTTCTCCACTTTGCGCCAACTATAAAGCATTTCGTCTGGCACGTGTTCCCGGTGAATGACCTTGCATCAGACGGTAATGTCAATGGTCCGTAACTTGCTGCTAGCCAGAGAAGCTCTATATAGATCCAGCTATCCAGAAAATATCTCTTCATCATACTCCTCAGTATACGTACGTTTTTTAAAAAAATTATCCGATTGTATCTCGATTTATACCAGGGGTAGAAATTAGAACATTTAGTCAATGGTCCAAAAGACGAGTGACACTACAACTTTTCCTAGTCTGTAACATTTATCACAGGTGCATGATTTAACCCTTTGAGGCGCAACCCTTTCCCAATGCTGAAAAAAGGGCAGCCTTTGCCATCGCTCGACTTAACTACCAGGAAGATGGCGGACGATCGGAACATTCATCGCGTGCCACAGATCTAGAGACCCTTTTTTTTGACGCAGCTGGCTGTGCCGGCACAGCCAGCTGTCGTCAAAAAAGGCCTAGTAGCCTTGGCCCCTAGTTAAAAAAAAAAAAATCAAAATTTTCATTATGTTTAGGTAAGAAGGGTTTCTTTTTATATCGTTTATTTAATATTGTTTCGTATTTATTGCTAAAATTGCAATATCGCTAATGTGAATGTTAACCATGAAGAGATTTCCAGCTTTTATCGTGATTTGATCGAAACTTTTTATTTAAAGATAACTAAAGGATCCGATCAATACAACAAACAGAAAATGTTTTGTGGACTGTCCTTCTTTTCACATATTATGCAATATATACAGCCATTCAAATGACTTTCATTCTAGTCCTTCGTTCGATTTTCTGTTTTTTCTGAGAGAATGGGTAACAAGCACCGAGAGTGACCGATATTTTCCTATGATACTTTACATGTATTGTCAATAATTGTATAATACAAAGGAGCAGTAATTATATTGATCGGTACCATCCAATTCCTTTTTTAAAATTTGAACTTTTGAAGTTCAAATTGTTCTTTAAAATTGTTCAAAGTTCTTTAAATCAACAATAAAATTCAAATGCCTACGTGTGTAGCATTATAAAAAGAACAGAATATACAGGGTGAATCTAAACTCTTGGGCAAAACTTTAAGGGGTGATAGGGCACATAATAAGGAATCAGAATCACATAGCAATGTGGGGTCAAAAACGCAGTTTTCACTTAACCGGTAATAATCACTTTGTGAAAAGTATTGAAGTGTTCGTCTAATTTCTTAACCAAGTTTCATAAACAATAGGCTCGTCTCCAAAAATTTCATCCATGAAATAAAATAGAATTTTGAAACTATGAATTTTAGTCTTGTGTTTTCGGAGAAAAATACATTAGTTTCTGACGAACAATGGTAGGAAAGTGCACTGTTGTTTCAGCACTTTTTCCAAAGTGATTATTAACAGCTACATGAAGACGATGTTGCCGACCCCACATTGCTATGTGATTCTGATTCCTTATTATGTGCCCTATCACCTCATAAAGTTTTGTCCAAGAGTTTAGATTCACCCTGTATATTCAACGTGTCTTTTTAAAATATGACTTCAAGGCATGAAAATAAAATCAAATTTCATAATTGTTTGTCAAAATTTAAAAAAAAAAGGTCATTTGCATAAAAATTAACCTAAATTTTGCGTTTACCAGAAGCTTTGTCCAATAAATGGCTGAAAATGCTTCAGTTTCGTTTATATGGTACATTACTAAGATCTGCACGGGAAAGAAAAAAAAATGCTTTGTTGAATCGAATAAAGTTTTGTTCATTCAACAAAAAAATTGCGTTGGCGCTATTTCAACAGAATAATTTTCATGATTTTCACACAACTTTTGTTAAATTAACAAAACATTTCGATGATTCAACAAAACATATTTTTCTGTGTGCACAATGAATTAAAGGTTTTGTCGATGTTCTTCAAAATAATCGAAATATGCTAAGTCGGAAAGAAAAACTCAAATTTTGTTTAAGAAAATCATTCATTTATATCAACAAATACATGAAAAATCATTAAATTTATACATAGAGTTGAACTTCTATTTAAAAAATACAAGAGAATGCGTAAAACAGTGTAGAAAAATTGTTTGTAAATATTTTAAAAACTTTTTTCATTTTTATCCTGAGAAAGAAATCATTTAAAACTTATTTTTTGAGAAAACGCATTTCGAGATATTACTTCATAGAAATACTATGTTCTACTGGTTCACTTAATTGGCTATAACTTCGTTTTCAATTAACGTAAGAAAAAAAAACGTGTTTTGGAAACTTTTAAGTCCCCTCTATAAAAGACTAAATTCAGACATTCGAAATTTTCCCCAGAAACGGCCATTTATTTCAATGTCGATATCTTAAGCTGTTTAGGAGAATATTCAAAGTTTTCTAATCTATATAGGTTTTATTGTGTCTCGTTATAACTTACAATAGTTAAAAGATATTGGTACAAAGTGATCTTTTCTCAGCTCAGCAGATCGAGAATGTATAATTTCAATCAGCAGTTATGCAGATAAAGATCTAGCAATTCGTAAATAGTTTCGATCCATGCATTACGTTGCTTTCTTTTTTATGTACAAATTGAATATAGAGCATAAAATTCACAATATTCAGTCAGTTGCAAATAGTTTTGAATTTTTACCCTCCTCCCCCCTACCCATAAAAAATAATAAATAAATGAATATTGCGTCTCGCAGTGGCGTATTCAATCAGTTCCGTTCCAGTAAGAACACGGAAAGTGGAGCAGCACCGGCTTAGCCAACGTTTGGGAAGGTGAACTGCTCTGTCGGCTGGACTGCTGTTCGATAGTGCACGCCATAGCTACTAACCCATCAGATTATATCGAAAGATTTTCCACCACAATTTTTGAACAGTTTATTTTAAAATAAAAATTTGGACTTATTTCAATACTAAATAAATAATCAGTGACAGAAATTCTCCGACAAAATCAAAAGAGTTGGCCTCTATGGTGTACGCTGACTACACCGACTAGATACAGAAAGCCTAACAACTGCTACGTCACCAAGCTTTCAAGTCGTCAGTAGGATTTTAGAAATGGCGTCATCACATTTTTTTTTTCCCAAGTAAAACTGTTTAAAATTTCTGGTGAATTTACTCGAGCATAGCAGCATTTTAATGATATGAAACAGAAAATTTAATTTTACGACAAAGGGCAAGTTTTTAATTGTAACTAATTATGCATTGTAATAAGGAAATAGATCATAATAAACTGTATTGTATCACAAAGTTATTTAAATTTTTATCTGTAAGATATTTTCTAGTGTTTGTAACATTCACCAGAAGATTTAGTAGTTTTACTTTATAGAAACGAAATTGTGATGCCATCACTTCTTGAAGGCCTAGTGATGACGTCAAAGCTTCAGTTAGGCTTTGTATATGTGGGAGGTGTTGAGGCTAATGGGTTCTGGTGCATGTAAAATCTGTTCGTGGCTCCAATATCCTCCATGTTCAAACAGTACCTTTGAGGGTACCGATTGCAGATGCTAGGTCTCTCATCTAGAACTGCTTCAAAATTATTAGACCACTCATAAGGGGCAACGTTAGTCTGTCTAATAGGCTCCTAAATGTTGAAATGACCAATATCTGCGGCACCTGTTGTGGTTAAACCTCCAGTAGACCGCTGACCCCGCCATTAGAAAGAAAAAAGAATGTATGGTTTCATAGTTATATTCATGGCTTTTCCCAAGAGGATTCTTTAATTGGAACTGATTTTTACAGTGAAAACTTGTTCGAGAGCTCATGCATAGTAGGTGTAAATGCTGCAAATTTGTAAGCTGAAATCGAGGCAATGAAAGAATCTGCGTTTCATTTATATAGCTGTGTCACATTCTTCAACTATGCCGTTTTCCTTCTTGATTCTGAATCAGCACCATCCTTTCTCTCTGCTCCTTCGAAAGCACAGAATCACAACGCGTAGAAGAAATAAAACTGAAAATCCATAAACTCAACAAATGATGGCTGGGTCATTTTCTTCCAGTGAGTCAAAAGCCATTGTGATATACCTAGTAAAGAGGGGGTAGATAGGCTAGTAAAACCGTGATGCAGATATGATGGTTAGAGAGCGCTTTGGCAACCCACACTTGAGGCACTTGTCCCAGCAGGTGACTTGTGACAAGATCTCACGCGCATACTTCCTGCGCATCCAACCGACCTTGATTTTCTATGGAGCATTTTGCGGCCAGCGCGCTAATTTCAGTTTTCATCGTTAAATTTTTAAGAAAAATCGGTATATAGCTGCTCTGCTTACAGATGCAAATCATGATTTGTGAAAGATTCTGAAACAATCTTTCACAGGTGAGTGGCTTTTTTTTTCAGTTTTTAAAACGTACTTTTTATACATGAAGAATTTTGTAAAGTATCTCCATCCACTAAGCCTTGGCGATACTTTTTTTTGCGCCAAGAGGTTTTTAATGCTTATGTTGACCGTAAATTTATCTTGTCACTTACCACTCTCCCAATATAGCGATATAGCACAAGTCAAGCCTCTCTCTGAATTTCTTCGCCACAAGTCACATGATTTACCTCACTTTTAAAGCGGATTTTGAATGATAATGGGCTCTCTAGTATATTTCAACTCTATGGGTCAACCAAAGATACGGATTTCCACAGTCTCATTTTGCTTTACAACCAAATTTCCTCCAACCTCCATTGAGAGACCGACATTTAATTATGTTAAAATCAGCCAAAGTATGGATGCTACAAGAAAAATATTTGGCTCATTCTCATTCCCAGCTCAGCCCTCCATGGTATTCGGTGTTGCGTTATGCTGTGGAATGTGTCACAAAATTTAGAAACTTATAAAAATCGCGGAAAGAGTGTTTTATAGGGATTTACACGAGACGATTTTTTGCGAGACGAGACACACATTTTTAACATTACGATATAGGGATTTTGCGAGACAAGACAAAGCTTCTACACTGTTTCGCGAGACGCCTATTTTTCGTCTCGCTTGCATCCCTAGTATTTTATTTATTTATTTATTCTATGTGTTAATTCAAGGTATGAGCTATTTCAAAATGTTCGGAATTTTCGTTTTTATGAAAGAGATGCGAATTCATGCTAAATTTTCTTATGATTGCGAATAGACGCGATATATAAACAATTTGCGAATAGATGCAAATTTATGCGAACATTTATTTTTGTGAATAAATTGCAAAGTATAGGGTTTTTTGTTTTTTGTTTTTAAGAAAACGAAATTACTTTATGGAATCTTTCAAACGTAAACTCAAGATTCAAATAAGTTTCGTATTGAGCTGCGCCCGAAATTATGAAATTAATTAACGAATTATTAGATTCAAGTTACCCATTTACTCACTATTTGTGTGACAGATTAGAAGGTTTGAAAGCAACCAAGTCAGAGGATTCGGATATAAACACAATGCTAAAAACCGCATCGGAAAAAACTTTCAAGAAACTTTCTTTGCACATCACATGAAATTAAGAACAACAAATGAAGCCGATTTTCACATTAGTCAATTACTATTTTGCCCATAAATGGCTGCAAATACGACCACCTTAAATCAAATAATATTTCTCGAAACTTTTGCGAAAATTTCTTCTTCAGAGCACTTCCTCGGAATGAGCTCATTGATAGGTGCATGGGCATGAATGAATGAAACTATAGGAATTATTCGATTATTACATTCATTCGAGTCAATCGATTTCGAAAAATTCGTTCAAACGCTCAGCACCTAGCATTTGAATAGCATTGGTGAAAGGATTAATGACGATTAATCGTGAATACAACTCGAATAGTGCAGCGATTAATCGCGAATACTATTTGAATGGTGAAAACGATTAATTGCGATTAATCCTGAATACAATTCGAATAGTTGAACGATTAATCGCGAATACAATTCGAATTGTTGTGGTTGAAATGGTTAATCTCGATTAATCTTGAATAAAATTCGAATAGTGAAACGATTAATCGCGAATGCAATTCGAATTGTGAAATCGGTTAATCGCGAATACAGTTCGAATTATGAAAACGGTTAATCGCTAATACAATTCGAATTGTGAAATCGCGATTAATCACGATGACTATTCGAATTTGAAGCCACAGCTACCAAATTGGTCAGCGGAACCAACCTTCACGCCTATCGAGGCAGCTGTGGATTTTATTTTTTTTTTAAAAACTGGGACATACACAAAAAAAATACAGATTTTTATAGCTTACAGGACAACGCGGGCACCTTGTGTCCCACGCAGGGGAGCTGTCATATAGTAGCCCATCTCATAATTATAAAAGTTGGATATTTTCAGGTCTGCATTTGTTTAAGAGTCTAACTAGTTGCAGAAAGCTTGTGGTTTAGACAGACAGCTACAAAAACTCATTTGCAGCTGTCTGTCAAACCCACTGGCTGTCAGCTGCAAAAACTCATTTGCTCTATGCTTGGTTCCGACAGTTTCAGAATTCATGCTGATTTCATGCATTTGAATAGCATTAAGTGGTGGACTACAGAAGTGGACTACATTAAAAGTGGTGGACTACAGAAATAGAATGGCGATTAGCAGAGATTAGAGAGGTCGAGGAGCAGACTGAAAATGGGTCAAATTTTTTGCCTTGCGCTCTTGCTTCTCATGATGCTAACGGTCCATGCCTGCATGTGTTGTTCTGCTCATGGGCGCCGGCAGAATATTTCCCAGGGGGGGGGGCAAAGACTACTTCAACGTATGGTTACCATGTTGGAAAGAGCAAAAAAGCAAGGGAAAACACTGCATACAAAAATCCAGGGGGGGCATTGCCCCCCACTTGCCCTATGCTGCCGGCGACCATGGTTCTGCTGGTTGGATAAGGTGGAAATCTTGAGTTAGGGGGCAGGAGAAGCGGTAGTGGGCGCTGCTGCCCATCACTCTGCAAGGGCATTGGCCCGTTGGATGTCGGTTGAACTTTTCTAGGTATGCAGAGAATGGACCGTGATTTGTAAGGAAGGCGCTAGCTGATGCATCTAGATGGAAGTTATGCGCACATGGCTTTGGTAAAAAGTTAAATGCATGGCGCCTTTTGGTGGACATCTGCCATACTCTTAGTCATTCTTCTCGTTTTGCTGAGGCTATCGTACTCTTCAGATTGGACGCTGGTGCTGGTATGAGCAGGGATAAAACAGAGGCTTCCACTGCCTGCTTAGAATATTTGTCAGCTTCCTCATTGCCCTTTACATTAATGTGGGCTTTTACCTGTTTATTCTTCGTTTGATGGCTGTTCTTCCGGTTGCTTGATCTTTAGGACTAGAGGATCACGAGTTCTGTGCGTTGAAATCGCCTGAAGGCTGCTTTAGCTGTTGCTGTATATTACGACTCTCCTACCTTGCCAGGTAATTGAGATCTATTTGAGTGCCTCCAGAATGGCTATTAATTCGAGCTGGTCAACACTACTGAACTTTGATAGCGTGATGCACATATGGTGTACCTCCCTATCTCCATCATATGCTTCAAAGGCAGAACCTGTTCCTTTGTCTGATTTGGAGCCATCAGTGAACACTGATTTGCTTTCCATCTGTACTACTTCTATAGTTGAGGTTCTGATCTTATGAAGATCTACCTCTTCCGCTCGATGGAGAAGCCACCTCGGGGAAAACTTCTCATATTCTGGAAGCTGACTTGGACTATTAGGAAGGGGAGGTACTGCGCATCACAGCCGTAACTGCTGAGCCTGGTACGCTTTGTACTGGATCACTATATCTAGAGGAATTTGGTCTGATACTGCGCATAGCGTAGCTGTTGATGTTGATCTATATGTCCTCGTGAGTAGCAGTAGTGGGATCCTTTGTGTTGAGTTAAGTTTTAGATGCGCATCTTTCCTCAAGGAATGACCTAATACTCCCGCTGCGTATTTCGCTTGGCTCAGTGCTACAGTTGTGTACCAGGTCCGAAGTAGGATGGTGGACGCCCCCCAGAACTTTGATGCGACTCTGGCTTGATCGTTATTCGCCTTTGTGAATTTGTCTCTTAGGCTTTGTATGTGAGGAATCCACGTAAAATTACGGTCTATGATTAGACCCAGGAGCTTTAATTAATTGTTGGACGTGCTTCGCACTTTTCCCAGATATGCGTATCACTGGATTCCTTTGGAGCCGTTTTTGTTTGGCGAACGTTAGAGCCTGAGTATTTTGCACCAATAGTTCCAGGTTTAACTCCGAATGGGCTGCCGAAAAGCGGTTTAGAAGTATTGCCGCACGTTCCTCAATATCTTACCTTCTCGGACCGCTGAAGAAAAATGAGACATCGTCAGCGAACGCAAAAAGCTTTGTATCCGGTTGAAGGGGCAGCCTGAGGAGCTCGTCTGCTACAATATTCCACAGGATAGGGCCTAGTCACGATCCTTGGGGACAACCTTTGTAGATAGGATAATCTACCAAGCCTGCTCCCCAGTTCAACTGTATGCTTCTTCTTTCTAAGTAAGATGATAGTAGGCGGTGGATGTTGCCCGGGCATGTTAGGGCAGTTAGCCGCTTTCCATGCTTCTTTCCTTGTTTTGTTCAGATTACGCTTATATGCCGCCCTTCCTCTGCTAATCGCCTGTGCTTGTGCTTTGAGTGTCTCTGTGTCTTGGAGGTTTTCTTGGATTTTCTTCTTGATTTTTTGTGAGAGGGCCGTGAGTCTGTTTCTTTGACTTTGCAGCTGTGGGGTCCACCATTTGAATACCGTCGTCTTCTTGACTGCCTTTTTACGGAAGGATTTAGAGACTGCTAATTGTATGTGCTTTATTAAACTTTGTGTGCGTTCTTCAAGTGTTGATGCGTCTTGTGTTACCGTTATATTGTGGAGGAGAGATTAAATTCCTGGACACAGGTGGTGTGTGAACTTTTTATGTCCCCCATACTCTGTTTTGTAGCGACGCCGTTCCTTGTATTCTGCGTTTTTGGTTACGTCGAATAGGATGTTATTGTGATCTGAACCATTGAATGTGTTTTCCACTCTCCAGTTTGAGACCAGCGCTGCTCCTTTAAGGTTCGCTAAGGTTACATCCGGTCAGCCTTTCCTCGCATCTTCATGGCTATGCTTGAAACATGTTGGTGGACAGTCCTCGTCGTTGAGCATAATGAGTCCATGGGTGGCTATGTGCTCAATCAGAGTTGTGCCTCTTTCATCTTCTTGTTCTTAGCTCCAGGAACTAGAGCGTACATTTATGTCAGCGCCGAGGACATAAGGTAGTCTGGGATGTCCATTTCATATTCGGACCGTGCTTCGTCGATGTCTCTAGATGGTAGGATGTATTGGGAGCCAATGATAATGTCTTCTTGTGTGGTTATCGAGACGAAGATTGCGCAGTCTGTTTGCTTGTAATGTGTTGTAATTAGTGCTGTGTTTCTTATTATGACGTGTGCCCTGCTGTTTGTGGATGATAACCTGGTCCAGGATGTAGGAATTGCTGTTAGAGTATTGTCAACGTTAACGTGTGCGTCTAGAGCGATTTCTATATTTCCTTCATTCATATAGGTGCCCAGTAGTGTGTTGGTAGCCTTGCTGTTGTTTAGATTCAGTTGGATTAATTTTATTTTCTGCTGTTCTGATGCATGAATTGAGGGTGAGTTTTTCAGTGGGTGTAGGATTTCTTCCTTAGGAGATGGGACTACCATGGACCATTTGGCGGAGCTCCCCTGCTCCGAAGAAACTGTTGAGCGTAGCTCTCGAAACTTGCACATCTTGCTGAATGTGCTTGGTGATGGACGTCCCTGTTGGCTTCGGGGTTCCATTTGTTGTAATCTTTGCTATTAATACAGCTTGTGAATTCGTTACTAGATTCGGATGTTGCATGTTTTCCACAACAATTTGCACAATGGGTCGGCTGGTCGCAATTATGGGCCTTATGTCCGTACATCTGGCAGCTATAGCAACGGATTATTCACCTAAAGCCTTGAACTTGGCACTTGCTTGCTCCTAGTATAAGGTGGCCCTAGTGATGAGGGCTTTTGCTTGGAAGGTCAGCATCTTTGCGCAGCAGTGGTACCTGCTGTTGTTAGAGGCAATTTTCTTTGTTATTTCAAACCAGGGGCGTAGCCAGGCGGGGGATATCGGGATAAATCCCCCCGAAATTTTTGGATTAGTGATGAAATTCCGTCTATTTATACACATATAAGTTCATATCCCCCCCGAAAAATTTTCTTGGGTACGCGCCTGTTTTAAACGGCACGTTTGTGGGGACTAGCTCTAGGTTTTTAGCTATTTCCTCCAGGATCTCCTCCTCTTCGTAGATTTCTGGAATTGACTTGATGACTATCGTCCTTTGTGGCAGTGGTTTATCTGCGACTGGTGTTGCCACTGGTAGATTTTTTGCCAGTTGTTCTATAACAGATTTCCACTGTTCTTTGAAGGCTTTAATTTCGATAAAGTCTTTCTGCGGATTGATACTGCTAATTATGCCTGATTTTAACTTCGCGTTCTCGAGATGTTGCTTGAGCTGTTTTAGAGTGAGCCTGTCATTTTTTGGTTGTACCATGAGTGGGAGGTTGCTTAGGCCTGGTTTCAGATTTGGTTTGGCCGCTTCTGCATACGAGGTCGATTGATTGTTTGTGCTGCCAAAGATCATACGTCTCTTCTTTGCTTGCTTCCTTTAGCTCTTTTATTGAGTTCTGCAGCTCCTGTGTTGCAAGCTGGCTTTTATCTCTATGAGCTTGCAACTCCTACGTGAAATCCTGCTGTGCGTTTGCTGTCAATTGCTGCAAGTACTGCAGGTTCTGGATCTCTGATCTCAATGCTTTTATGTGTTCTTTATCGTTGTAGGACGATTTCCTTGCGCTAATTAGTAATTGCATGATGTCATTCAAAGTTGTTTCCTCTTTTTTCTGTACTTGGTAGTCTGCTTTCTTCTCTTGTTTGGTAATTGGAGATTTCCTTGTCCCGCCGTACCTTGCGGCTGGTGACGTGAGCCTTCCTATTGCCTTTTTGGTGAGCTTGATTGCCTCACTCAGTGCGTTACTCGTACTCTCAATGTTAGTCAGTTCGAGATTGTTTGGTAACCGCTTCGGGGTGGTGTCTGTGGGAAGGAGTAGGAGAAGTACTGTCCTTGTAAATGAGGAACGTTATTGTTTTCTTGATTCATCTGCTGAGATTCGCTGTTTTGATCTAAAACCTGAATGTTTTTACAGGTGACTTGTACTTGGGCATCCATCTTACACTGCCGCGATTTTACCACGTGAGGTCAAATCGTGGTCCGTCTAACAGTATTCTGCTGAGTTCACTGTTCACTGGGTCCTTTTATTTACTTTACTTTTGTTGCCTTAGATACTGACTGGCTGTGCTGTGCACTAGTGAAAGTTACCTCAGCCTCTTGTGTTTAACTTTGAAAATACTAATAGACTCCGTCTTATCTGATTTCTAAGACATGCTAAAAAAGAAAAAAAGGGGACAGTGAACCCCCTGAGCTCGTTATACTACTGCATAGGGCAGGAGCTGACGTGTGCCCTCCAAAGAGTCGAAAATTGGAGTCCTGATACGTAACAAACTATCTGGAAACTTCGAGGAGATCTAGGGGGATCTAGGGAGATCTTGATTCGAGGGGTGAGAGTCTGGGGTTAAAGTAATAATAGTGATATTAAATTTTAAAAAAAAGAAGCCCTTTCTCACTGGAGAATAAGGTATTAAAAAGAAGGAGGGAGGAGTATCAAAAAAAAAAAAAAGGAAAAAAAACAGAGAAGAAATAAATAGCCCCTCTTAACTTAAAATAATATGGAATTAAAATCAGAGAGACCTCCTATTTGGACTTTGAAAAGAACAGCGCGAATAAAGGGAACTACTCGAGTTCAAAGGCGAAACTAAAACCTGTTGCTGACGTCACCGGATGCATGGGACAGAGGTCAGTCGGAAGGAATCTATTTAGAGGTCATTCAAGGACAAATCGGGGGGAAATTTGCTAGGGGAACGTGACGTCAGCACTTTCTCGTAAAAAAGTGTCAATGGGAATGAAAATAGGAACTGTTTTCATGCGTATATGCCACTCAAAGATTATCAAAATTCATACAACTAGAGTCTAGATGAAGGTAATTTCATGCTGTAATCATCAGTACCAAATGCAATCAAATGAAATAAAGAGAAAACACTAATTTTAGGTAGAAACAATGAAAGAGACGACTTTCCCAGTTCATATTGCACTAATTAAGGCTGATGAGATGAGCAGGTATACTTTAAAAGAGACACCATTGAGACAAATATATTTACAGTGCACTGGGAAAGCAGTTCTTAATAGAAATATAAATTACATTGGAGATACAAGTAAAACTTTTATGCACTCGTTAGAATGAGTATTCAAAGAAAAAGTTCAAATAAATGTTGTATAATTGCACAGTTTTCACGAAAAAGATCCAGAAGCACAGATGCTAGCAGCCAAAGGATTGAGGAAAAATGGTTTATAATAAAGTGATTAAAAGAAACAGTAAAGAAATTAGGAAATTATTGAGCTTGTTAATAGGAGCCTGTGCGCAAGAAGGTGATTTATTGTAATTAAACCAAAAGATGATTAGCTAGCGACTTGAAGTTTTTGCAGATAAAAGTAGAGGAAATGCCTAATAGAATTTGCGCTTAACATGAACCCCTAATTAAATAAGGTCGCTGCTAAATTAGAAAGAACAATTGAAACTTTAACATGAATAACTATTCCCTTAATTAATATTTTTCTGTCTTTTCTTCACTTTTAGAGAAGGTACCAGGTGAGGAACACTGATTAAAAAGATTTTTAGGTTGAGGTAAGTAGTTAAGAGATGATGGGGATGAGAATTTCCCCCCTCCCATCTTTACTCTCGTGCGACGCTGTCGAGGAGGTCGCTGGAGCACCACGGAAAATAATTGATATCCTTAATTGCGGGTCACACACGCATTTTACGTTGTTTTGCACTTCAGAATTAGTTACACACATCGATTATCTTTGTTTTAACACGTTCCACGCGATTCTAGCGTTTCTTGATCGCTGGATATCGATTTTCGCACTTTTTACGAAAGAAAGAACTTGGCGATAATTTTGGCTTCGGCGGAGGGAAGGAATTGAACGTCCGTCTCCCTCGCTGTACGCAACGTGACCGATTAATCGATTATTGACACGATTCGAATCGATTAATCGATTGTGGAATTCATTTGAATGGCACATCACTAGACACCCACTTTCATCGCCTAATGTTACCATCAGAAAACAGGAATGAAGATCTCAATGTTAGGGACATATTGTGAGCTAATAAATGCTGTTTTCCAACTTTTTCTGAAGCAATTTTACAGAGCATTCGGTGTCCAACTAGTAGTGTAGACTCAGGACGCTTCTTTAGTACAGTGATCTCTCATTTATACGCCTTTTAAGGGACCGATTTAAAATCGCGTATATCTGAGAGCGGCGTATAACTGAAAGGGTCTTATTTTATTACTCTTCATCAAAATTAGAGAGACAAAAATTCTGAAAAAAAAATAAATAAAAAATATATATACTTGATAATATTTTTTTAGATTAAAAAGAATAATATTATATTTTAAAACCATACAATTTAATTTAACTTTTACTTCAAAAATAGAATGGCCGTACAACTTCATTTCACATAGGAGAAACTTTGATGTTGTTGTTGTTGCTAATGCCCTCTGGCAACCGCGGGGCGGTGCCAGATCCCCCGTTTAGGTAGTTGACGGGCGGAAGGGGCGGCTTCCATTTTAATGAGCCCCAGTGGGAGAAGTCCGACTCAGCTCGGGGTCCCCTAATTTTGAACCAATTCCAGTGGAGGGACCAACCCCCTGAAATCGGCATTGCAGACACGACGGATTTTACGTGCACCAGCTTCCATTAGCGTGCACGATTCCACAGCAGTCGAGCCGAGAGGGAGTTGACCCTCCCAAGCACTGGCCAAGCCGGATGCTGCTTCACTTGCTGTGTTTTTATGGGAAGGGAGTTTAGCATCCAGACCACTGCGGGACATAAGAAACTTTAATTGTATTAATATTCTTTTATAAAAATGTTATGAATGCCGCATTTTATTTTTGTTTAGGCCGCGTTTGTAATGCAATCTCTTCTAACTCAATAAAATGTGTCATTGTATTTGAAGTTAAGTCATTATTTTACAGATAACGTCTCAATTTTTCTAGGGATCCTAAATAAGTAGCATAGGATGGGACAGAAAGATCAGTTGCATCATTATCATCTTATTTATCATCATATTCACCCGTTACTCATCAAAAACAGTTTTAATGTCTTAGTTTACTTGATATTATATTTTTTATTAACATTCCCCTCATTTGAGTTTTTTAAACACCGTATGAAACACCACGGAGAAATGTACGTTTGTGTTACGAGGCTTTGAGAATTGCGCTGCTTGTTTCAGCCTATAATGGCGAGAAACAATTCAAACTGGCGCTTATAAATGAGTGATTTATATCATTATTTTCCTATTCCTCGGGCCGGGACCTTCCAAAATTCGCGTATATATGAGAGATGCGTATAACTGAACAAGAGCACTGCTTCTTAGATATAGAAAGCCTTACAACTCCCACGTCACTTCTTTCATAAAATAAAACTGTTAAAAATTTCTGGTGGATTTACCTTGTAATAGCAGTATTTTAATAATTTGCGATAAAAAATATAATTTCACCACAAACGGCAGTTTATAACCATGACTGATTAGATAATATGATAAGGAAATAGATAATGAATAATTTTGTATGATAAAGGTATTTTAATTTTAATGTTTAATTAGGATATTTTTTGATATTTGTAGCGTTCAAATAGTTTTAGTTTATGAAATTAAAACTGTGATGACGTCACTTTCGTAGGCCAAGTGATGACGTCAAGCTTTGTGACGTAGGAGTTGTAAGACCTTTTTATATCGAGGAGGCGTTTGCAGGGGCGGTCCTAAGGTACGTGGCGCCCCGATGCAAACTTAAAAAAGGCTCTACTTTTTCATAGCTTTTGAGTTCGAAATGGCGCCCTTTCGAAGATGGCACCTCAATGCGAAGATGGCACCTCAATGCGAGGATTACCTTGCTTACCATGGCGGGCCGCCCCTGTAATTGAGAGGTCACTGTAATTATTATATCGTCCTTACATTCGGTAGAACATTAGAAGAACGGTTCATAAAGCAGTAAAATGTTGAAATTACAACAATGCAGCTTTTAATCAATATTGAAAATAAGTTTTAAGTCTATAGAAAAAAAGTTTTATAAGTAATTTATGGGAATTTCAGTGAATTTCAGAATTTTTTTTCTTTTTCTTTCCTCCACTCCTTTTTTTGTGAAATTTCTATATTTTTATTTGCGAAAATTTCGTACCTCTAGTCAAAAGTAACAGTCCCTTTAATTGACTGCCGAAAACCCTAAATTTAATATGAATGTAATCAGTGAAATTTGCAGCAAATTTAGAGCTTGTAAAGTCTGAATCCCTAAATGCTCTGCCCTTAAATCAACCCTCATCTCTACAAAAAAAAAGTTTTGCAGAATCAATCATCTTGCGCTTTGCAAAAGCACAGCTTGTCTAATACCATTTACTCAAGCTCGATGCAAGAAAGTTCATTAAACCTGCAGTGGAGGGAATGGAGAAAAAAAAGTAAAAAACCTTGAAACTTGCTCAAATGAAAAGTCAGATAGCAGACATTGCAGTTTTAGTTTCAGATAGAGGTAATAATCATAAACGCGTGCTGTGGTTTTTCTGATAAAGCTTTCCAACTGCGTTTTTTTTAGCGCCAGCCCGATAACAGACAGCTTTTTGAGATCAAATTGTAAAGCAATCGTTTGCAAACAGTTGTTTTCGAAAGCAATTAACATGGGGTAAAGATGTAAACTGTACTGTCTTGAATATATCCTTTCTTTTATTCTCTTACAATTTTTGATGCTTTGGACCGAAATAGCCTTGCTTGTGGCTTTGGCCCATTCACGCCAATTAAATAGATTTCACTTTGTTGCACTATTGTAACTGGGCTTGCCGACTTTATACGCGGATTCACGCGAATTTCGCGATTAAAATTCAGGCCGTGGCTAAAAGAAAGCGGAATACATCTTACTTATTACAGAGGAACACAATTAAAGCAGACTTTGTTTTTACACTTAAAATAGTTTTATTGAATATTATGCTTACTACTATGGCATAATTATACATACAATCAGGCCCGAACTGGCCAGATAGGCTGGTCGGCTGGTCGGCGAGGGCCCCCAGAGAGGTCCAAAAAAATGGATATACTACTTTATAACGAGAGTAATTTGATTATTTATTTCCCAGTAATCTTACGCAGCGGAGGATTCCAGAAACCCCGCGACTCGATGGGGGCCCCGGAAAGTCAGGAGCCCCAAAATCCTTAAAATAGTTAAATATGGTTTTTAGGAACGTAAGCCTATAATTTTTAAATATTACATATTGTAATATTCTATTCCCTCTAAATTCCCCAATAAGGGGCATCTTTTCAAAGCCGAGGACCCCCCACAGGAGCAAGTCCGAGTCTGCATGCAATATAGATAACAAAATTTAAAAGAATCCGGTAAACTAATGAAAAAAATAACATTATTAGTGTTCCATCTCTCTTCTTTATAATAAAAACTAATGGTACTATCGTTTGCAACTAAATTAAATAAACTTTTTATTTCCTATAACAAACAAAAATATTAACTTTTTAATTTGGCATTAAAAAATATTTAAAACAAGTCAAAACTTAAATCACATCTTACTAAGATTATTATTTTTTTTTTTTTTGGGGGGGGGAGGGGTGGGGAATTAAGACATATTAAACCACTTTTATTAAAATCACAATATTACTTTTTTTGAAAGGAAACGGAAGCTTAAAGTATACAATCACTTCTAATGAGATCACATTGATTTAAGGAAGAAACCTAATCCTTAAAATCTCTTAGATCGTTATAATTTATCAAATGATCAAATTACTTATTTTGTTCAAAAAACGGGACATTTGAAGTAGCGCATCACCTTTTGCGGATTTATCCTGTAAAACCCTAGAAACGGAACGTCCCGGCTGTCGCGGGACAGTTGACAACCGTAATTTAACTCCTAGCTTAAGGATCTACTAATAAACCGACGCCTCAATTTTCCGTTATTGGCAAAAGAGAGTTTTGCCAATAACAAAAACTGAAATTTACCCCTCAAATTATTGAATTGTCCTCAAGCAGGGCTCAAAGTGTTCTAAAGCCCAAAAACTTACTTATCTTGTATTATATAGGGGCAGCACAAAAACTAATAATTCCTTTTTCGTATCGGACCAAACTAACAATATAAGGACTAAGGTTGAGAGTAACTCTTCAATTTAGTAAAATATGTGAATAATTCTGTTGGGGATGCTGTTTAAAAGTATAATTAAAATTAACTGCAGCCCTCACAAGACTTATCGGTAGCTTTAAAATCAAACAATGGCATTGAACGTTTCAAAAAATCAATGCTGCTGATTCACTGAATGACCAATATTTTTTTTAACAGTAAAAACTTGTGTCCTTTATTTTCAGAAAGAATAGTAAGGACAAACCCCCTCTCAAAATATGCTGAAATGGAAATATCGCAATACTGTAATGTTGCAAGATTTCTTTTATAATGTCTCGTGACTCCTATTGGTTAACCGTTAGTTAAAATGTATAAGTACAGCTCGTGAAGATACCTTCGAAACGTTTCCCAAGTTTCTACACTGTCAAATTTTTCAGTAAATTTCTAAACTCTGACTATATACTTTTACGATTTTTTGTCCTTTTTGTCCTTTTAGATTAGAACCTTTCTTTTTTTTTTTTTTTTTTTCCCCGGCGAATGAAAGTCAGCGCCGTAATTTTACTTTAAAAAATGCCCTGAATTTCAAATGTAAGACGTGTTATCAAATTTTGTAGGTGCTGAATTCCAGAACTTGCAGAACCAGGTATTTGAAAAAAAAATTCCACGCTTCATTTCTGAGTAAATGAGATAAACCTGGATCTAAGGAGCAAGAATATGCATTAAATCTACAGAAAGGATTAATTTAAAGGGATGGAGCTGTGGAGCAATTGCTTCTATAAATAGAGAACAATTTACCGGTAGCATGAGAAACAATTTGGAATCTCTTGTTTTACGTAGACTGCATTTTTAGAGATCGAAAAATAATGATGAAATTGGAGATGGGGAGGTCCAGATGTATAGGTAGGAGCGTACCGTAAGCCCCGCAGTGCGTGGTTGGCCTCGGTTGAAGAATAGCCCCCACACAATGAATTATTTAAAAATAAAATTAAATATTTACAGATATGAATTTTCAGTTTTCGTCCTTTAAGGTAACAGCAGAGCATAAGTGATAAAAACTTTGTTTTGCAACACCTTACAAACAATTGAAAAAAAATATATAGATAAAAGGCATGGAAAAATTTGCAATGTGATTTTTCATAGCGCTTTTTCCTTTTCCCATTGAACTCCCGATAATCCTCTTCCCTTATATAACTGCAACACCATATTCTTTGATTCACTGATTTGATACTTTAAATACTTACATGCTCCTGATAAACTTGTACTATCACATGTATAAACGTGTAAGTTTGTGTATATGATATATAAATCCACACTGTTCGACCGATCGGCTTAAAATTTTGCAGATTCGTAAAGCGGTATGGAAAACGACATAGGTCACTTTTTAACTTCAAAAATCTACCAGTTCTCCGATTTTAGAGAAATTTTCAGAATTTTCATGCTTAAAGGGCTTTTTCAAATGTAAAACTAGCTACAGCAAGTGAGATAGATGTCATTCAGATATCAAAAGTTTAAAAATGACTTAGAAATTCTTATGTTAACAGACTATAATGAAAAAGTGACGTCAGACATGAAATAATTCTATAATTTCTCCAATTCTGACTAGTATGAGAATATTAAATTTTTACTATTTATTTTATTCTTCACGAGCCATGAATTATTAGATTGAACTTCTCTGTTTTCTGTAGATGCTATAATTCACTTTTACTTTTTTTTTTTTTTTACCGTGCCTAATTCTACCCAAAATTTTCAATTTTTTAGTGATATATTGCTCAATTTCACGAAAAAAACCCCAATGAAGAAATTTAAATGCAACAAAATATCAATTTGGAATATATAAGCGTTGAGCATTCTTTCTACTCAAAGTTAAAGCTTAAAAAATATCTGATCTTTCAGAAACTTCACATTTCCAGCTAGGATAGAACAAGAAATGACATTTACACAAGCACCGATTACTTCCTACTATAAAATCTTGCACGTACCCAGTTACTCATTATGCTTGAGTCTTTCAATGCTATAGTGTTCAGGAAATTTTGTCTCATCTAAAAGTTTCATAAAAGGTTTTTATTTTGTCAAACAGAAAGAAAGCGATTCCCCTGGGAAGAGCAGGCTGTTTGCTAATTCTTAATGAAAATGTGCTTAACCTTCAACCATTAACAAAACATTTGATTTGTGTAAAAAAGGCTTTTAAATATTTATATATTTAAGTAAGCGGTACGTTTCAGATAAATTTAAACTTACAAATCTAACATTTATTTCAATTTTTTTAATATTTGCAATTATAAGTATTCATTCATGTTGAATCATAAGTACAAGGGATTGCATAATAAACTGGTGATTACATAAATAACACACAATAACAAGCCATAGATATCTGGCATGATGCTTACTTTTTCTAATGCAGTTTTTCAAGCTGATTACAAATCTGAAAACCGTTTTGCTCTATCACGTCAGGTTTTCAAGATATCAACAAAAACATACATTTTTTAATCTCCTTTCGTTGGATTTTTTTTCCGTTGTTCTTTTTTTAATGCAGCGTCGAATTTTCCCATTGATTGTGACTACAGTTCAGAGCCCTCGGAATTTTAATACCCCAATGAAAATGTATAAGCTACAACACTCTCCAGATATTCCCTCAGTTTCAAAGCCAATTTTACATGATCCCATCACTTGTCCAATACCAACCCCACCTACAGAATACAGAGTCGATGAAGGAACGCAAGAAGAAAGTTCTCCATCTTCTAGCAACAACTCAGACTATGACTACCATCCTGGTGAAGATACTCATTTGATTAATAATTATGATCTTAGCGACATCGTATGGGACCTGGCACTAACAAGAGGCCAAGCTGAACTGCTAGGTTCACGTCGGAAAGAATTTAATTTGCTATCACCAGGTACAAGAACTTCGTAATTTCGACACAGACGCAAAGAACTCGTGCAGTTTTTTGCAATGAGTGACAATATGTGCTACTGCGCGGACATCCAAGGTCTTATGTCAAGCCTCGGGGTAGAACATAGCACTGAAGCATGGCGACTGTTTATACATTCCTCCAAGGCAAGTTTGAAGGCTGTATTATTACACAATGGGAACATGTATGCATCAGTACCGGTTGGATATTCTGCGCATCCAAAAGAGACGTACGAAAACATGTCGCTACTTCTTGAAAAAATTCGCTATTGAGATTCCAATTGGAATATCTGTGGTGATTGAAAAGTAATCACTATTCTCATGGGAATGCAGACATGGTACACCAAGTACTGCTGGTTTATCTGCGAGTGGGACAGCAGAGATAGGAAGCACCACTATATAAAGAAGAATTGGTCCATCAGAGATAAAATGCAGCCAAGTAGTAAAAACGTCCTTCGTGAGCCGTGAAAAAGTTATTATGCCTCCACTTCATATAAAGGTGGGGCTCATGAAGAACTTCGTGAAGGCACTAGACAACAACTCAGATGCTTTTAGGCACCTATCCAACAAATTTCCAAAGTTGAGTTATGCGAAAGTGAAAGAAGGTGTGTTCATAGGTCCACAAATAAGGAGGATCATTGCAGACAGTCACTTCGAAGACTTACTCAGCAGTACTGAAAAAGATGCAAGGTTGGCATTCAAATCTGTTGTAGCCAATTTCCTTGGAAATAATAAATCTCCTGACTATGTAAATATTGTGCAGAAGTGCATTAGTGCGTACAGCTTGATGGGTTGCAACATGTCCCTTTAAGTTGCAACAGTCCCTTTAAGTTGTCCCTTTAAGTTGTTTTGGGTTGCAACATGTCCCTCAAGATTCATCTCCTCGATTCACATCTCGACTTCTTTCCCGAGAACCTAGGTGATGAACATGGCGAATGTTTTCATTAGGACTTCTCGGTGATGGAGTCACGCTATCGATAGAGTGCAGCAATGTTGGCTGTCTACTGCTGGATGCTTCAGCGCAACATGCCAAATGCTCAGCACAAACGCAAGTCTACAACCAAGAAATTCAAACCAAACTAACTTTAAATTAAGGAACTTAATGTTATACCTATGCATTTTATATGTGTATTATACCTTAAACTAGATGATGCTATATAGTTCATGTTAATTAGTACTCTATTCAGCAATATGTGCTCTACGGTAACATGTCTGCGAGTTGTTTGCCTTGATACAATGCTAAACATATATAAATGGTTAATGTCAGATATCTCAAAAACGGTGGGTGATAGAGACAAACGGTTTGCATATTTTTAATCAGCATGTCTCAATTGTCTTAAAACAAGTGTTGGATACCAAGATATCCGCCGAAACATTTTTTTTGTTTGGTTGGTTATTTTTTGTTTTTGTTTTTTTGTTATTAATTGACAGGGGAAGTTTGCAAAATTTTTCCTGGGAAACCCCCAGAAAAATTTTTGCGGGGGGACTCGAACTTTTGTGGTACGCCACTGGGGATAGGATGGTAGAAGAATTTGCAATTCTAAATACTGACACTTGGTCAAAGGTGTAGACACACAGGATAACCAAGCCATGCCAAGATACGGAGAAGAAGAAATAAGAAATATTATATATGCACTTGTTTCGTTTTAACATTGTTGATGCACTGAAAAAAAATCTGCCACTGACAGCTAGAAAATAACTTGTGCAACTAGAATTTATGAGTCTATGTACTCCCTATATATACTAGAACATAGAACGAGACACTTCTGAGGAGTTCTGAGGGAGGTTTGGGGGGGGGTACTAACGTCCCTTGTCGAAGACTTGTTAACATAAAGCCCATAAATATTTAATTTTCAACATAGATATAATACCTTTCAACATTACGTCCATAACCCCCCTTCCTTAACCTTTTGTAAGGACGTGGGAAGTATACTTCAGCACAAACTTCATTAATTTTTTAAAGTCGATGGGAAAGTATTTTCCCACTCCCCACCTAAGATTTGTGCTACCATCTGCTTAAAATTGTAAAAAATACAAAAAAAATTCTAATGTAGATCATAGTTTACAAAAATTTAGATAACAGTAAAGCTTAGTCTGGAGTCAAGATAGGGCCAACACTATTGAACAATTTTTTCGTGTGCGTTATGCGTTCGCTCATTCCATCATTTCTCATCAAGTTTGTTTGTAGTTATAAATTCACTCAGACTTTATAAATTTGGTTATTTATAAGCGCAGGTGTTGACGCCTGTTTTCTGAAATTTCATGGAGAGTAATACACTGCTGGAGAAAACTTTGGCGACCACCTAATTCTAAAAAAGTACAAATCTTGTATAGATGTGTTCCGCACTCTGACTGATTGCAAGTAACAAATATAAATATCAGAAACTGTTTAATAATCTCAAAATTAAAACATTTCACAGAAAATACATGAAAATGGGTAGCCAAAACTTTGGATGCCACCAAGTAAACACACATGTCTAACAAATATAAGATAGCAAAACTGTAAGATAGTTATTGAATTTGTGCTCCTTTAACAACAATGACCTTTAGCAAACGTCCAGGAATTGATTTGTATAGATTCATTATGATTTTCTTATTGAATTTCTTTGTACATCTCTCCAGAGCACGAATTAGTTCTTCCGATCGTCGTATTGCTTTTTGCTATACACAACCTCCTCCAATAGGTGCCACTCATTCTCGATGATGTCCAAATCAGGCCAGATCGTGGCTGATCTGAAACAGCAATGGTATTGGACTTAGGGAATGCAATCCCGATCCCGCGGGAATGGGATCCTGCGGGATCCCGCACAAATTTTTGCGTTACTAGTCCCGCGGGATTAGCATCCTAATCCCGCGGGATTGACACTTTTATTTTTTTTAAATTACAATTACACTCTGCTTTCCCAATCAGCAGACCGAAATTTTTTGCATATTTAGTTCTCTTATCTAACCCCCCAAAAAAAAAAGAAAAAAGAATCAATAATTACAAATTTTAATCTAAAGTTTGATTTTTTTTTAAATTATCTTCCAATGGGAGTCTGGATCGAGCATCTAAATCTAAACATCGTAATCTAAATTTTTCGCAAATTTCCTAATCTCCAAATGAACTGAAATATTTCATACTAATTTATCTCTTAACGAACAGTCACGAATTAATTATAGAAAGTTTTCATTTCAGTTTTTAATTTTTTAATTAACACTTTTAATTATTTTACTAAAGTTAAATCTAGACTAGGGAATGATTCATTGGATTTGTTCGATTTTGTACGTTCTTTTTTCAGCAACTAAGAAATAACGTAAGTAATTGAATGTATAAATAAATTGTATATTTCTGCAAATTCCTCATTTTTAGCAACATTAAGACATGACTTAGAATATTATTCTGAATATCATGATTATAATTTTCATATTTCTGAAAGTTATTGTATTAATTGTCTCATAATCATTATTATTAAACTTCATAGTGCTTAAAATCTTACTTTTTTCTACTTTTCTCTGTTGAAATGATGTCCTAGCTAAAAGAAATGACAATCCCGCGGGATCAATAAATCTCAATCCCGAAATCCCGCTGGAAGAAAAACAGTGCGGGATTGCATTCCCTAATTGGACCCTAATTGGAGGTAATCCAACAATTTTTTTGAAGTATGGATTCTCGCATTGTCATACTGCCAAATCCATTTGTTCAGACCAAATTGTCCTTGACACCACTGGAAAAAGGTGGTTCATAGATCATCAAAATAGTTTAGGCTGTTATATGCGCCTTCAACAACTTTTATCATGGGGATGGCACCTAAAATTGTGACACAGCCACCACCTATTCGATGCTTCACTTCATATGGTGCGATGACACTATCCCCTCTATGTTCGACGTATCAGCTTACTTTGTCGGGTTCACTGAGGCAAAAGCGTTTCTCATTCGTGAAATCCAATTGCTTGAAGTCTGTAGATTCCACAATGTGTTACCCTGTGAACTTGAGACGCTCTTCCTTGCGTCTCGGCGTTCATGGCAGTTTTTTCTTGATTCTATCGTAGCTAAAGTCTTGTTTAGTTAACGTTCGACATATAGTTCGGCGTGAGGCTGTGACACCAGCTTTGTCATACGGCTGGTGACAAAGGTATATAGCTCATCTTGCCTTATTAATTGACGTGCCGTCCTCCTAATTCTCCTTTTATCACAGACGGACAAAGCTTCCGACTTCTGGTCTTCTTCCCTGTTTTTCGGTTCCTATTCTTAAGGCGACTTCCCTGGCGACTTGGAACCACTTCCTCAGGCGGCTGTTTTCCTGAGACTTTTAAGCTGACCATATAATCTGATGATTTCGGCACTTTCTCTTTTTATTGATCATTCTCAATGTCTTTATATTGCTGCACGCTTTTTGCGCCAGTGAGCTATACAGCTGACAACGGAGCACTAATATTTAAATGAAATATTTTTTTAACTCTTTCTGGTAGCGAAAGTTTTGATCACCTCATTTTTGTGTTTTCCGTTGTTTTTGGATAAAATGGTAATTTGATAGTCATATGTATTGATTTATCGTAGCATTTTATGTAGCGTAGCTTTTTATTAAAAATACGCGCCCAGATAATGGTGGTCGCCAAATTTTTGTCGAGGGTGACGAAAAAGCGGATTCCTTGGCAAAGAGAGGGTGCAATATTATTCAATAATTTGGACAGAAATTTGACTTTTCATTCTTCTAAACTTGAAATAAAGAAGGTTTTTAGACATTCCTTCAGAGTGGCGGCTATTCAGTCGTCACAAACCACCGCCTTCTAGAAACACTGCCAGTCAGATTGGGAAGAAGTCAACGGGAGAGGTGAAGCGATAGGTGGCGACACTTACGTACCATAGTTCATCGAGGTATAAATTAATATTTTTTATTACAAGAACTCTTAACAAATACTGGTGTTGAAATGTAAAATTGATAAAAACTTTGTATAGTAACACACATTGTTAATATCAGGTTGTAACGAAAGTTTTCCGCCAACAAAAAGTTAATGCGGGTAGTAATCACCACCCATATCTATGATTTTCTGCCAACGTTTTGGTAGTTTTTCAAAGCCTTCGGCCCAGAAACATGGGGGCGCGAGACCAAAAACGTAACTTTCAAATGCCAAAAATCGTTTGACAAAATATGAAGAAGCAGGCCATCGCGAACTGTTTGCTGAAATCATATCTGAAGTGGCGGGAAACTTTCGTTACGACCTAATAAATACCATTTATGGATGTTTCATATGTTTTCCTCTTCTAGATCGTTTTAAAAAAAATCTAAAAAAAAAGACTCTATTTTGAAAATAGTTTGTTTTCAATTCAAGCCTTCTCCACATTTTTTAAAAAAAAGTAATATATATATATATATATATATATATATATATAAAGATTTAGTTGCAGAACTTTAAGTCTATAAATTTCAAATAAGAAAACAAAGCTACTAAATTTACCTAAAACTCATTATAAATTAACAGATGACTATGAATACATCAGGTTATTTTATACGCTTACCATAAAAATATGGACATTAACATTTCCAATATAGTATTTTATTTAAAAAGAAAGCATCATTTAATTTTTTCATGCACCCTTATCATGAGTTCTAAATTTAGTAGATTTGTTTTTCCATTTGAAAAGTGTTATTATATGTGTGTGTTATTATACAAAGCTTTTGTCATTTTTACAATCCAACACCAGTATTTTTTAGGAATCTTGTAAGAGAGAGAGAGAGACTCTATATTAATTTATACCCTACATTGATGCAGTACCTAAGTAGCGCCACCAATCGTTTCACCGCTCCCATTGAATTCTTCCCAATCTGACAGGCAGTGTTTCTAGAAGGCGGTGCACAAACTAAACCCTGGAACCCTGGTAAACCCCAAGTCCTTTCTGACTCTGGCTCCCACTGCGTTCCAGATTCTCCTCGTCCTGCTGCGACTGCAATTTTAGACTCCGTACGACATAGGCACGACTTACTCCGTACACACCTTCACCGTTTTAACACTGTGGATTCGCCGGTGTGTATTTTGTGTTCGGGTGGACAATGTATGACTGCTGTGCACTTGGACGAATGCTCTGTATTGTTGTCTTGTAGCTCTATGTATTGTTCAAAAATATTGGAGAGCTCAAAGCCTCATTACTGAAGGTCAAATGGCGGGCATTTTCTAAATAAATAGTTTTGTCCATCTGTGCATCTATAAAGTCTTACATTTTTTAATGGAAAAGTACACCTAATCTATAATTCCTGGTGTTACTATTGTGCTAAATGAATGTAGATTTTTGTATTTGAAATTATATTTTATAATTATGATGTAATGCAATATAAAAAGAAATGCAAAAAGTAAGATGTCCTACCTTTGAATAGCTCCCACTGGACGGTGGGAAACATACTTCCCCCACGAAAAAAATGGTCTTAAAAGTCTAAGTAATCTTAGGGAATAAACTAAATGAATTTCGTCTAATAAATCAATTTCAATTCCAAAAATATTTTAACATATTATTCCCATAACAAAAGGCCCTATGAAGGATTAAAGGAAGTAGAAGCCTTAGTCTCGGGCTCAGGATAAAGAAAATGTAGCTCTAATATACAGGGTGATTATAAAAAAAAAAACAGTAGGTGTTCAGAGCTCTCTAGCCGGTAAAGCATCGAACAAAACACTAGCCAAATTTCATGAGCGTACATAGTAGACCATCGATTTCAAGTAAAGGAAAAATAATTAGTATCAAAAATCACCACTAGGGAAGAAGTCGGATCCGTTTACCGAATAAAATGCATTATTTTGCATAATAGCATCCTTCGTTGCGATTATGAGTTTAAAAGAAAAGGTAGAAGAATTCTGAGTCCAAGTAGTTTTGGTTGGCTCTTACCTTACAGAACCGTGCTTTGTTAGTCAATCTCGATTACCAGTAGAACGAGACTGCTGCTGCTACCCTTCGTGAATTCGGCAATTGAAGAAGTTATGTAATAGAGTATGAGGATGGCACATCAAGACACTCAATTTAATGTATTCTTAATATACTTTTTTAAAAATGCATATAAAAGGATTATTTCCTAAAATGTTTAGCTAAAGAAATAATGTCCACGATTATCAAATTCAGGTTCCCTCAGTATATGGCAAATGTTACTTGATTACACACAGAGGTATAGGCAGGGGATGGCTGATGGGGCTGTAGCAACCCCGAAATAAGTAAACATAAGATATGAAAAAGATTACGTATTTGTGGATAAATGTGAAAGTTCCCTTGAAGAATTCGAGGTTCAGCTACGGACGTAAGCCAAAATCAATATTTTCTCTAATGTATGTTTCTCCAACTGCAAAGATTTCAAATTTGATTTATGAATTTATATTTTATTTCTTTTTTTTAAATTCATTTTTATATACGAACACTTGTAAGCAAAGTAAAAGGGTTTCCATTCCCCTCCCCCCTCCAAAAGAAAAGATATGTTGCATCGATTTTTATAAGCTGTATATTTCATTCTAGTTTTTTGAGTTCTCAGTCACTTCCGAAAAAAAAAAATTCTTGGCTATGCTACTTGTTCCACAAAAATAATTTCTACAATAAACGATTAATTTAAATGTCAGTTTCTGAGATTTTAATTCTTTCTTCAGAAATATTTAAATAAAGGAGAAATATAAATGTCAGTATCATACAAAACTTTGCAAAGTGTAACTATACCCCTATTTTACCCCACCTGAGACAGAAAAATTTTAAAAATAGTAATTATAATTTTATTCTTAATTTTTTTATATAATTCTGTTCTTTGGAAGTCTCTCTACTAATATGTATCAAAATATAATGCTTTATCTACTTATAAGGAATCTAGAAGAAAGCTTTTTCAATGTCAGTTATTAACAGGCAATATATTTAGAGCGAGAACAAGAAGTCTTGCACACATTAATATTACGGAAAAGCACTCAAAATACTGGTGTTAAACGTTAAAATAAATATAAACTTTGTGAAAAAACACACATAAAATGATACTTATAAGAAGATACGATCATTCCGACAGAAAATTTTTTCATACATCCTTGATTGATTTTAGAGATGGACACGAGACCGCGAGACAATACCTCTAAGTGCGAGACGAGGCCGCCAGGAAATACCTGAGGTCAGCTCTCGCGCGAGACCGTGAGACCAGTATCGCGGTCTTGCGCTAAAATAGGCTTACCTCCGTTATATAAGACATTGCTTACAAGTCGGTACTCCAAGGAAACGGGAATTTTAGAATTAGCTTTCAAACGGCCATTTCTAATTATTATCCTTATAATGAAAAATGCATCTTTCAAATTAGTCTGTAATTTTTCTTGGAAGTAATTAAGTGAATTATTGAATTTTTTTTCTACGGGTACTGTGTCGAGTGTAGGTAAAATACATTTATTAAGGAAGTTACTCCTGCAGCTGGGGCATTCAAAGACCTGTGTTTAACAATTGGTGTCCTGTGCGGAATTTTCTGGGTCCTTTTTGCAATAACATTACAACAAACACTTTATTTTTAACATGCAGACGTAAAAGTTAGTTCTCAAGCAAGGCCGAAATGGACCGCTGAAACGTCCCGGGCTTTTTCGATGAGACCGACCCTCATCTTCCTTCGTGTACGACAAGAATCCAACAAAGTAATGGAGTTTACAATACATCACTTCTCATTAATTTAGTAAGAAGCTTTCCAGAGCTGAAAACTACGAAAAATTGGGGAACGGGTGAATTTACAGAATTTTAAAGTAGCCTAGGGCAGGGCTTCTCTGTACCACTTATTTTACATACCTGAGCAAAATTGCCCACCGTTCTAGAAGTATAGAATTGTATACCGGAAAAACAGACAAACTTAATGTATTATAATATATTAACGAATAATTATACATAGCATGTAATTATTTATACATTAGAATAGAGGTAGTCTCGATGTGGGAACCATTGGTCAAAGGTACGTCCCCTTACACAAATTAAGTCGCGACCTTGCTGGTTGCTATCGAATCTAAGGGCGAGATTTAAGTGAAACACAAATCGAACGTTTTCCGCGTCGAACAGGGGAAACTTCGAAATACATCAATGTTTCTTATTCAACTGAAACAAACCAATCGTGTTTTGATCATGTGGCAGCGCGATAGGTTTGTTCATTGGAAGCATTCAGGGGACTGAACTGGGAACTGGGGACTGAAAAACGTTCGATTCGAATTCGCGATCGCGCGCATTTCACTTGATTCTCGCCTTGAGCTTCGTGAGGCTATCCTTCGCTCGAATGTAGAGCCCCCCCCCCGAGGCTCCCCTTGCGTTCACCCGACCGCACGGTGCCCCAGTCCGGACTTGATCTCAAGTACACCTCGCAACGATCCCTAGTTCGTGTTTACATCCCTAGTTCGTAAAAAAAAGTTCGTCCCTAGTTCGTTAATTTGCAAGGAGATTCCATTGCATGCAATTACATTTTGATGCTTCGTAACCGGAAGTAAATATGAAGCAAGGGGAGCGCGCAGGAGTAGCGCGTCCCCTCCGAGAGAGATATATTTACACTAGATAAAATGGCTTTCTTACCTGACAATGGCAAATTTCATGCAATTCTGATGGTATTCAAGTTTTGCACCCACCCCCCAATAAAAAATTTCTAAATGCACCATTGATATACAGACAATATGTGAAACCGCTATAAACCTGAGACGACTGTACATTATTTACTTTATACAAGAAAATAAAAAAAAAAAGACATTTTTGGCGTCAGACAAAATGCGAGACTGGTCTCGCGGTCTCCCACGAGACGATACCGCGAGACGATACCTCCAAATGCGAGACGAGACCACGAGACGATACCTTAGGGTTCGAGACGATACTTTGATGTGAACGTGCGAGACGAGACGAGACCTGAGCTATTCCTCGTCTCGCGTCTATCCCTAAAGGATATATGACTAACGTGCCATCCATGCCAATTCTTCCTTACATCACGCCTATTAAGTGGTAAACTAAAAAAAAAACAAATCAAAGCACCGGATCAATCATGGCGAAGGCCGCGGCGTTACAGGCCTCAAATTTTCAACTTTCTCATCAGTCAGCTGTAGGGCACTTGCTAAAGAGGGGGGCAGGGGGGGAGAGTCCCCCTAACACTCACAAAATTCTATTAAACTTGGCAAAATTAGATACCCAGTTAGCAAAATTGGTGAAAAAATTTTAGCGAAAACGATAATTTACTTTCTGTTTCTTGTACTCTTGGCAAAATTACTAGCGATCGACCGATAACCGATACCGATACTTTAATTATAAATTCATATTTAGAAATAGCCCATACCGATACTTTACAGTTATGGTATCGGCCGATACCGATACTTTACATCATTTAATGCCGTTTAAATCTACATCTGTGGGCAGTTTTTTCAACGAAAGTGCAGTTCTCGTTAAACTGAATAACACCATGATGAGCCCATAGATAAAAATTTGAACCTAGTAGAAAACATTAAAAATAAAAAGCAGTGAATGCATTGAAGTGAGTGTACAATATTCATAGTCCTACTTTTCTATTAAAACATGCCGACCAATGGCCGAATTTATAAAGCGCTGAACATTGGGAAATGCCTGAAGTGTGCAGGTTCGGTATTCTTTCTCCTCGCGTGGCTATCGATCTAACGGTCTAGAGTTTTGGGTGGTTTTCTAAAGATATAGCTTGAATATGCGTTAGAGGCCCTCTAAAAGTTCCTCTACCAGTGTTTTTAGAGAAGTCACCTGTCTAGGTTGTCAGACTATCTCTAGAAATTGCAGTACGTCATGTTTTTGAATTAGCCGGATATAATTAAATTATAATTTTACTCTGGGCGCAAGACTTTTTTAATAAGTAAAATTTGTTTTTAACATCAAACAAAACAAAATTTAAAAAAAACCTCATTACGCACAAAATTTATAAGCTAAAACTCCAAATTGAGCGAATTCGGGGTCAAAAGATCGCTATCGTAAAAGAATTTTTTATTTTTTTATGCAAAAATCATGAAGTACATAAATTGAATGCTAATTGCACTATCGCATGTGTAATAATATTCTATGCTAGTTGTAAAATTTATCTTAATCCATGAAATGAAACGATTACAAAAAAATGTCTGAAATAAATTACTTTTCTAAAGTCGGGACAGATGAAAGAGAAAATTAAAGCAACATAAAATAACTCATTTTATTAAATTTTATCGTAAGATTTATGTGTTTGAGATCAAATTTTCTAAAAATTTCAGATCCTTCCAAATCTTTATTAAAATCTAATCTTCTAAATCTTTAATTTTATTAATTTCGAAAAAAATAATTAAAAATAATCCCCCCCCCCAAAAGAAAGTGAATAAATAAATAAAAGAGTGTTTTTTTAGTGCAAAGGTTTGCCATAAATATAAAAACTCGCACCGAGAATTTCCCTGTAAAAAATTTAAGGATTCAAATTTTTACTTTACACACAGATATCTAAAACTTAGAAAATACTAATTTCAATATTTCTCATTATAGCAAAACAGACAAAAAGTATAAACTAATTTTCCTAAAGTATAAACTTACCGCATATTGATTATAACTACATACAAGTTCCTAAATCCATACAAACGGTCCTAAAAGTTTGCAATTATGAATTTTATAATATCTAGAAAAAAAACTTGTAAAATATAAAAATAAAAAAAACGTGGGCCGCATGAATAGAAAATGGTAACGAGTTTAGAAAGAATATATATAGCTGCTGTAAAAAAAAAAGAAAGGAAAAAAAAAGGAAAAACGTCCATGCTCCTGTTAAAAAAAAAAAGAAAGAAAGAAAGAAAAGAAAAATCTGATTTTTGACCGTAAATTGTCTTTTAAAGGTAAACAGTGATCTTAGTAGAAATACGAACACTAAATAAAAAGAAAATAAGACTTAGTTGATCAGTTTGCGATTGCAAGCCTTGAAATTTTCATGAAAAAAGCATATCCGTAAACAATGGCCTAACAAAATCGTTGTGGCCCGTAGCGAGTTCATTGCTTGGTCCCCCTTTATTACTACAAGTTACAAAACAGAGCTATTACTTTTTCTCACTGATAACTTTAAATTTGATGCATATTTTTTGTATGTTATTTAATTTATGCACTTCCGTCGGTAACTAAAATTAAGTGAATACAATTAAAATTTGTAATATATATATTTTTTTCAGTAAATGTAATGAGGTTGCAACAGTCTCCATGTTGGGGGGGGGGGGGGGGCTCCGGCCGGGAGCCTGTGATGTATTGCCCGTCCCGCCATCCTACTGTCCGTAAAATAACAGTGGAAACAAGTTATCTTCGTGCCACTCTGCCAAAAGCGCCATGCGTACGTTTTCAGGATAATGCCGGAAAGCAGCAATGTAGTCTTAAGGGAAAAGGTTTGAGGACGCCCACTTCCGAAGTTTAACCTGAACATGATAGTTAGTTCAATGAAATTATTCCTAAAACAATAAATTAATTAAATCGTTAGTTTTTTTATAGTTCATTACTCGATTAATATTAATTATGGTTTCGCATTTGACTAAGACTGCTTTTATCCAAATTACCATATTGTTTTTCTCTGTACATTATTCAGTATTTAGAATGAGCGTTTTGCGTTATGAAAAGTCCACACGATATTGTCTTGGGCCACACGTCTTGGGAGGCGAACTTTTACCATCAGACCGTGCAAACACTCAAAAAAAAAAAAAAAAAAAAAAAAAAAAAAAGTATTTGAGTAATAGCCCTTACACTCGAATACTTTTTTGAAAGGGTGTAAGTGAGCCGTAAGGCTAGTTTCGGCTTGATTTCTGACACAAAATCACAATATGGAAATTTTGAAGGGCCGATTAAAAATAAATTATTTAAAAGTAGGCGTCCCTCAAAATATCAATATCGATTTCTCCGTAATTTTAAAGGCCATAATCCCCTGAAATATCAAACGATGTCAAGGACAGTCAGTTCCCGCGTTTTTTTTTTTCTTCTTCTTTTAATGAAGTATTTTAATGACCGATTGGGCTCAGCCTCTCTCTTGGCGTATAATCAGTGATCCAATCTGAGCAACAGCGCTGGACACAAACCAGGCTAAGAGAGTTACAAGATTTTAAATTAAAAAGGATGATTTGCTTCTTTGAAAATTCTGAGCACATTTTCTAAGTTTAGAGAAATTTAATAATTTGAAAAGTATGTATTTAAGAGAAAATTAATTAAATATTTAATATAAAAAAATTACAGTTGAAAAATAATATCGTTGCGAAAATACATATAGGTGTATTTCAGTGAAAATTGGATGTCAGTGAAAGCAATTTCATGTCAGCTGTTCAGAGTTGACCTCTAACTCATCTATTAAAATAAATAAATTATTATTTTCTTTCTTTCTTTTTTTTTGAGAAAACTATTAAAAACTCCTTTTCAACAATTAATTGACATATGGTATTAAGACAAAGCTGATCAACGGCAACAGTGTTTGAATAACTCAGATGAGGTCATCTTAAAACCTTTCACAAGTCGGAAATCAACGGGGAAATACTCGGTCGGACCTGGAGGATTTTGCAAGAAGGAGAGTATCCAGTTTTGAAGGGGGACTAAGCGGCTGGACATAGTCAAGATAGCCCAAAAACTCATCATTTCTTTCACCTTTTTCGAAACCCTTATCGAATTAGTTTGCATCTTAAACTTAAGAAAACAGAAAAAAAAGGACTCCGGAGGGTGCCTTTGATTTTTGTGGTAAGCCGCAACCACAAAACTTCCAAGGCTTTAATTCAGCAAGATCTGCAGCACATAGGGATGGAAGCAACGCCTCCTAGATCACTGCCACCTAGATACAGAAAGCCTGAGCGCTGAAGCTTTGACGTCATCATTAGGCCTTCGAGTAATGACGTCACCACACTTTCATTCTCATACAGTAAAACTATTTCAGATTTCTGGTGAATGCTACAAATATTAAAAAGTATCTTAGGTGAAAGATAAAAATTAAAATACGTTCGTGACACAAAACAATTCATTGTGATTTACTCCCTTATTACATTATATAATTAATTACAGTTAAAAACTGCTCTTTTTTGTAATATTAATTTTTCTATATCAATTCATTAAAATGTTGTTATGATAGAGTAAATTCACCAGAAATTTCGAATAGTTTTACTTTATGAAATTTAATCTGTGATGACGTCACCTTTAGAAGGCCAATTGATGACGTGGAGGATTGGTGACGTAGCAGTGGTTAGGCTTTCTATGCCTTTTCTAGTGAATATTTCAATACCGCCCCCCCCTCCCACTCCAGACAAATAAGAGCGTACATAATGCATGGTGAAAAAACAAGAATTAAATTTAAAAAAATTACTAATAGAATATCGTTGGAATTAAAACTGTACTGAATTTCTTCTTCATTTAAAAAGGAGGAATAAAAGTTTTAGAGAGGTATATTTCTCTCAACAGCGAAGTCTCATATCGAAATACGTGAAATTTCGCACACGTGATAGAAATGAATTATCAGAGTGATTTTTAAGTCTTTCTTAGATTATATTTGGTTAATCTTCCCACACCCTTCCGTGCCATATCAACACCCCCTAATTTTCTTTGGGTCTTTTACCGCCCCCTGAAAGCCTCAAACGCCCACAAAGGGGCGTTATCGCCCACTTTGGGAACCTATGATCTATTTCCTTATCACATTATCTAATTAGTTATGGATAAAAACTGCCATTTATCGTATATAAAATTATATTTTTTTATCTCAAATTATTAAAATATTGCCAATCATGGGTAAATCCACCAGAAATTTTTAATTTATTTATTTTTTCACTGTCAAACTTTTAAATGTAGGTCAAATGATGACGTCAAAGCTTGGTGACGTAGCAGTTGTAAGGCTTTCTATATCTAGGAGGTGTTGATGTAAGCGAGACGAGCGGTGACCCAGGCAGTGTCGTAGTTAGGGTCATAAGCGCGTCCCTTACAAAATTTGAATTTTGCGCACCCAAGACTTATTTGCAGGGGAGAGAAATATCACAAAGTGTGCAAAAAACGGATCCCCCGAGTGTTGCGCTCCTAGCAGCCGGACAACTAGCCAGCCCTTAGCGCCGACCTTGGACCCTGGTCACTAGAGATGAGCTCGGGCTCATTTGTTTTTTTATGTCCGAGCCCAAGCACTTCCAATCCGAGCCCGAGCGATATTATTGAAATCGGAAACCGAACCCGAAATTTCAGCTAATAGATCAATAAAAGTCAATGACTCCATTGACAGATTATCCTAAATTTTTCCGTTTGTGCAAATAAAAGACAAATAGAATAGCAAAGACTCTTAATGCATTTTCTAATTCTTTTTATTCCAGTTTATCCAATAATAATAATAATAAGTTTATTTCTCCCACGAATCATTTTTAAAAATTTGTTTACAAGGAGTATGCTCAATAAAGGAGAAATATCTCAACTGCCCGAGCCCGGGTTTTCGGCTCGCGCTGAGCCCGTCTCATTTCGACTGGTCACCTCTTGTAATAACAGTTCTTTATTCAACCATGCACTGTGCCTATAATGACATACATCAGTCAAATTCTATCATCAGTCAATCAGACATACATCAGTCAATTATACAGCAGTGCACTAACGGCAGGTTTCTAAACAATGATTCTTTTAACTATGTAAGATTTAATATTGTTGTAAATAATGTGAACACAATCCTATTATTTTAAGTCGCAATGGAGCTATTTGTTGTAGAAAAGTAAAATTTGCAACAATCAACAATGAATTTCATTTCTTACTAAACTGTTAAAAGTTTATGTTTGAATGCTAAACGCTCTCATTGAAACTGCGATTTAACTGCGAATTTCAAAACTGTCGAGTATCTTTCCTCCTAATTACATCTTTAGTATTATTTACCTGACATCGTTTGATTGTCTCTAAATGTTCTTCCCGGAAATTGAAATCACCGAGGGCCCGATCCTGTCGGCAAGGATCATTCGAAACTGCGAACGTCCAAAACCTCTTCGCTATCCTCCGGGACTTTTGGATCGTTTTTTGGATGACTGTATGGAGGAAACTGCCCTCTTAAGGATTGGTGACTACTTCTGGGTCCCTGGAGAAACTGTCTGGGTGCGTCGAACAGCACCTCGAGTTCCAAGCCCGGAAGGAACTGACAGTCCTAAGAAAGGAACATTTAAGAGGCGCATTTTAAGAGCTGTTTTCGGTTGCTTCTTCCCTAAAATTTTAAAGGGTTAATGAGTAAGCAATGAATAACTACTTCCAACTGCTGTTTAAAATTTTTACTGAGAGCTCTTTTTCACCTCTTCAGTTAACAGTGCCCTTTCATATGCATGTTTTTATCATCATTATATATTCCACCATTTTAACCATGCTTATGGCCGTACTTTAGAGCATTGATAACAGCACTCGACTCTTACTAACTCTTTGACGTCATCTGATTTGACTCTATATGACAATCCACTTCGGATCACTAGAACAACATCCACAGAGAGCTGTGCACTTCGACACGCTAGCTTTGTAGACCGGAAGCAATTAAAGATTGATCCGCAAACAACTTTTTTAAAAGCCATGAACAATTCTCAATGAAAAACGCGCCTCTTAAGCGAAGAGCACTGTCTCATCAACAACATCTACCAACAGTCAAAGATGAGAATTTTCCAACGACTTCCAGGAAAAGCCGCGAAGATTATATCGCCATCAAAGTCCATTGAAAGCGTCCAAAATCGGCTCATCAATCGGCACATCCAATCAAAGCCGCGCGAGCAATGGTTCGCCCGTGTAGACCAGAAACTGTTAACATCGGTCCACCAACGACTTCAAGTCATGAACAGTCATGAACGATTGAAAGTCATGAACATTGTGTTACGAGGATACTGCGAACGTCCTTTTTTTTTTGACAAGAACACTGACTCCCCATTTACGTCCGCCAAAACTCAACAGACCGGGGCTTGCTAATGACTTTTACCAAAGAACTACGGACACTTTCTCCCCAACAACGTACACTCATGTCCATAAATTAAGGATAATTCAGAATCACACAGAAATTGATCTCTAAAATAAAAATTTCACCTGTGGAATGATCACACACATCTTGAAGAAGAATATGCAAATTACAGGAAACCACCAGATGGCGTGGATGGTACGTCACAATGACGAGAGGGTAAGAGAGGGGTATAAAAGGAATGGTGGCAAAGAAGTAAAATTGTTCACAAGCGCTGTGAAAGCCTTTCAGTGCAAAAACCGCATAGTTATGGCACAAAGGAGGCATTTGGATGATGTTTTACGTGGCAGAATTATCGGACGACTGGAATGTGGACGTACCCAGCTGGAAGTATCCGAGGAACTTGGAATCGCCCAGAGTGTCATCTCCAGGCTTTGGCAACGATTCCAAGATGATGGTAATGTGAGTAGACGTTACAGCACAGGTCGCCCCCGAGTTACAACGCCGAATGAGGACCGCTATTTGGCAGTTACTGCCAAAAGAAACAGACGGAGTACAGCATCAGACCTGTCTCGTCAGCTCTCTTCAGCTACCGGTACGACAGTTTCAAGGCAGACCGTGTACAGACGCTTAGGGCACATTGGTCTATATGCTCGTAGGCCTGTCAGATGTGTTCCACTTACCGCAACTCACTGTCGCCTGCGATTAACCTGGAGTAGAGAGCATGCATTGTGGACACCGCAACAGTGGTCTTGTGCGATGTTTTCCGACGAGTCCAGGTTTAGTTTGGAGTCTGATTCTCGCCGGACATTCATCTGGAGAGCGCCAGGTACCCGTTACCACCAAGAGAACACCATTGAAAGACACCGTTACGGTGGTGCAGGATGGCTCGTTTGGGGAGGAATTATTCTTGGTTCCAGAACTGACCTGCATGTTCAGAGTGTAACGATGACAGGCCACATCTATCGGGATGTCATTCTGGAACAACATGTACGTTTGTTTCGGGGCGCCATGGGTGCTGAATTTGTGTTTATGGATGACAACGCCCGTCCTCACCGTGCAAACATTGTAGACGAATGCCTCCAATCGGAGGATATCACCCGTATGCATTGGCCAGCATACTCACCGGACTTGAATCCAATAGAGCATGTGTGGGATATGCTTAGCCGACGAATTGCAGCCCGTCAACCCCCTCCCACCTGTCTACCGGAACTTCGGAGTGCATTGCTTGATGAGTGGTGTAATATTCCCCAAGATCAGATTGATCATTTGATACTCAGCATGCCTACGCGTTGTCAGGCCTGTATTGCATCGTCCGGGAGACATACTCCGTATTAACCATCCTACTAACCATGTTATACTGTTTTTGGTAAATAGGTTCTTTTTTGAAATTTGGTCAAGGGAGTAAATCTTGCAATTTTTATTAATTATGTCAAACATATAGCATCTTTTTTGCTCTTTACTTTTTGTTTAATAAATAGACTTTACAAATAAGTCAAATTTGTTTTGCTTCTTTCTCTTTCTTTGCCTGAGCTTCATTATCCTTAATTTATGGACATGAGTGTATATCGAAATCTTCCAATGCCAGCAACGTTTATTAAAAAGTTGTACAATCTCTTAGCTACTAATAAATTCGGTTGATTTTTCGTCCTTGTGTATTCTTTTTTAGATGTGTTAAAAATATACAGTAACAAGGCAAGGAAATTATACGTATACTTTCAGAAATACTTTCCATACAAAGGAGCTTCGAATATTAGTAAATGGATTGTCCATGGGTGGGCTTGTATCGGTACAGCTACCCGAAAAAGTAACCTGAAGTACACAAATGTAATTTCGTTTCTATGTGTTAGGAGAAAAAAAAATATTTTTTTAAGCGAAACAATTGTTCAAAATAAATCAAATTTCTCTTTGTTTTTCTCTATTCAATTTCTAATGAATCATTCTTAAAATGGACAGAAAAATTTGTCCGCCTTTGAGTTTCTCATTATTCAAAAGTGAATGCCGGGAAACAGTGCTGGGGACAGAGGAGAAATTATCTTTTCAACAGTGGAACCGAAATGGTTAATTATACATTTTTGTGTATATACACAAACATAGAACAAGTGCATTGGAATGTATACAATAATCGGTGTTTGTGACATTATTTATGGTCAGGCTTGTACTGGAAGTAAAGTCATATTCTTGGCAAGGACAACAGAGCGCAGGGCTCAATTTTTTTCATTTCTAATATTTCTCACAAAACCTGTGAGAAAACATTTCTCACAAAAAAATGAGGAGACATTTCATATAATACATTTCTCTTGTTTATGTAAATACAGAGCAGAATAAATAAGGGCTTTACTTGTACAGTTAGTCCTTTCTATCAATACTGACAGTGACATTTTGGAAATTCAAAGGTGACATATCAGAACATTTTTGTCCTAGAGAAATGTTCCCTAAAACAATTTAATGATAATACCGCAGAGCCTGCGGTGGGTAAGTGACAGTTTAGGAATCCTATGCTAAAAGCATGCAAGTACGTCATTAGAGATTTGTGATGACAACAAATGATACCGGGACACCAAATGATCATTAGGTCCTCATTTTTGCAGTTTCTTCAAACTTTTTTAACCACTTTTTTTTTTCCTAGGTATCACTTTTTCCAGTTAGGGATCAATCATATATGTCCCATTTAAGACACCCGCCCACCACAAAAATCTGAGGTCTGAGGCGTTTCCCCGGGTTCCCAGAAATAGTTATGGCTCTGGATAAATGGCCTCAGTGTACCTTAAAAAAAGGTCCAATGGGATATAACTGCTCCAAACTTTCGAGATACAGTAGAACCTGCTAAAGTGATCCCCTGAGTAAAGGACCAACCTGTCTGTAGTGACCACTTTCCTACACAATTTTACTTTACAACCAGCACACTTTACCAACTTTATAAGGTGACCAGTTTGGTTCTTCCTCAGGTTCAGGAAGATGAAGGATGAAGGTCCCTGTTGATGAATGATGAAGGTCCCAGATGAAGGTCCCTGACAGATTGAGGCGGATCCAGAAATTTTTTTGGGAGGGGCTAAATTTAAAAAAAAAGCTTATTTCACCCAATTAAAATGTACTATAAATCAAAATTTTAGTATAAACCAATGTGCATGCTTTTGGGAGGGGTTAAGTAATAAAATATGATCATTTTAGCTATTTAAAGTGTATAATAAAGCAGAATGTTACCCTTTAGCAATCTCTTTTGGAGGGGGCTGAAGCCCCTAGCCCCTCCCCTGGATCCGCTACTGCTGAGGGTGGTCACATTAAACAGGTTCCACTGTATTTCATTTCGTCATTACATAAAATCCTTCTAAAAATTTTTCTGGCTCTACCACTGGCCATCCTCGCTTCATTTTATAGTCTGCTATGGTTGTTCATTGTGTATCATTAGTTTGGATACAGAATTGAATTGAATTTGAATTCAGTTTAGCTCAGTTCAGTTCAGTTTGGATACAGACTGTAAATTCTGCTTTATACTCACTCCATTTATTGTGCATAACGGTTCATTTTCAAATTATCTTCCGCACATCCATTACTGGAGAGCATAGGCCGTTAGATCAAAACAGCGTGATAGGTCCGAAAACGAGGCTTTCGCATTTCAACCATGATCAGTGCCTTATCCACTTGGACATGGTTGGGGCCCATCACAATGTACAAGGCAGCCGGGAGAGAAGCGTTGCAGATTAACCAACTAGTTTTATGCTTTTTGGCTGTAAAGAACAAAGAAATCACGTTTTATTACCCGAGTTCCTTTTTCACGCCGAGGCTGGACATTTCGCTTCCATACGAGAGGGCCCGAAAATTTTCATATTTTTCGGGACATTGCGCTGGAAAATAGACGACAGTAAGAGTGGGGGAGGGAGACAGTCAATATATCTCTGATGAAGTTACATTTATGGAAATTCGTATAGCGTTGGATTGTGGATTTTGAAACATTGCTATGAATAATAAGAGAAGGACCCGCCACGTGATTTCTTTGAATTCTTCAACTACTACTCTATCTTCATCGTGGATGGTGACGAGCATGCGCTCTGGGAAGGAGATTCAAGGGTCAGTACAGAGCCCAGATAGAACAATAAAAATGACAAAATGGAGTTATTCTGTCATCGTGGAGGTAACAATGCTAGTCCCTCGCACCTGTTACACAGATCAAGGTTTTTTAACAAAGTGAAACACATCTAAAAGAATTTCGTAATCCTTAAAAAAGTGCATTGAAACTACTCCCAGACGTACGGAATTCAAAACACCAGAAAAAGTTTATAATCACTTCCCTGATAATTGGGTGGTTATATTTATTACTATAGTTAGGTTTTCTGCTGGCCATTTTTTGTTAAATTGCTTACAAAATTTCTTGTCTGTTGCGTGCATTTTGAGTGTAATTTTTAATCTTTAGTTTTGCAATATTATAATATTCCCAATCTTCTAATTTCATAAGAAGAAACAACTTACAAATTATTTCAATATCATTTATTCAATTTCATTCCACATGAAGTAATCTTGCCATACAATGCAAATTTTTTCGATCTGTATCTAGAGTCATGAGCGCCTCCCTCAAAATTTTAATTTTTCTCCCCCCCCCCTCCCCCAAGACCTTTTTCCTAGGAGGAGAAATAATACAAAGTCTGCAACAGCGCTCATGTGAGGATTGCGCCACTGGCCAGCCCCTAGCTATGACGCTGTCTGAAACACTATATTTTGCCGGTATCAGTCAAAACTTTTTGTATTGAGAAAAAGATCTCTCGAGCTCTACACTGACAAGAGGCACAAACTGGTCTTTGTACACATGCCAAGGTAACTAATGCAATGACGTCCGGATTCTTCCTAAGAAAATTTTCCAACACTTCGCCTTGACAAAAGTCATTCAAACAGCTTTACACTTCTTTCAAAATCTCTCCCTGTTTTTGCTTTTCTAGGTGTCGTTTATTGTCTGCGATCAATTTCTAATTGTGTGCCTCGTACAACTCTTTTTACAAATCTTTACTGCCCATAATACTTTTGATTTTTTCAAATGCTGCACTACCGTGTTCTTCAATTCGGGCAATCAAATATTTGATATTGGTAAAATTTAAACAATAATAAAGTACAGCACAGATGCAGGTGCCCCACTCAGAGCAGACGATCTCAGGCTGAGAAGAAAGTGCAAATTCACTGATTTGCTGGAACAAACTCAAGTTTATTTAGTGATTGTTAAAAAAAATAATAACAAAAACACAGTTCGAAAACAGGCGCGCAAACCGCAAACATATATGCCGATGAAAGGATGCCTGTAATATCTCCACTAGAATAGATTCTTGAGTGGTATTGCGCCTGCGTGATTTTTCTTCTGATAAAGCTAAGTATCGGTTGAAAAGTATTAGTAAGAATGGATGAATGTATCTGGTACCGATACTTTCCCGATACTTTTGAAATATGAAAGAACCGATACCGATACCTAAAAAAAAATAGGAGGTATCGCCGTCGGTCGATCCCTAAAAATTACGCAAATGCAGTTGACCGAAGTAAAAAGTTAGTAATGTAGTTGATAAAAAAATAAGTGCGTTGGCAAAAACCGATATTTGACTTGGCAGTTTATCGATCCCCCCCGCCCCCCACAAAAAAAGTTTTAGCAATGGCTCTGCTTCCACTTCATATAGTTCCTCTTTGAGCGGAATGATTTATTGGTGGGGTATATCTTCGAGTATGGCTTTGATCAACTGACACTTTTTAGATGGGAGGTGCTGTAAGGTAAATTATCCAATAGTGAGCCACTTACGGATATTTCCTCAATTATCATCTTAGAGGCGTTTCGTTAATCTACATTTTTTTTATGGTTGTTCAAACTCATATTTAAAGTAATAATCATCTAAAATATCAAAATATCTGTGATACAATTAAAAAATATATATATATAACTTAAGTCACTTCTATGCACCAGAAGTGGGCATAGCAAAATTTAGGTGTACCAGTAGTGGGTATACCAAAAGTGGGCCACCTAGATTTGTCAAATGGCTAATGGAATAAATGAAGTTGTTATATATAGTAATAATAATAATACAAATATTATACACTATAAAAAATACGCTAAAAATGACAGATGCAATGTATTTATAGATTCTAGTTGCATGGGATTTTTTTAACTTTTTTTTTTTTTTTTTTTTACAATTTTCCTGTAACAGCCATTTTTTTTTTTATTAAAAGTATATGTTAATTCTCTATATCTCATTTTAAGTTCTGGTTGGGTCATTATGAAGCATTGTGTCAAAAAATGGTTATGTGGAACATCTTAAGACCATCTTTTTTAGAGAAAAAGCATGTTCTCCTGTACTCAGGCTCCTAGGTTTACTTCTGGAACATTTAGTAAACCATTGATCTAAAAGTGGGCCACCCATCACTGTCCAAAAATTATTATTACAATTTCATTCAATGATAGTTTAGGATACATTCAGTATATAATCAAACAACATCAATAACAATTTATTTGCAAAACAAATAGAATGTGAGCTAAAAAATTATTTGATCGAAGACTTGTCCCTTGAGGAAATCACTAAGAAGAGGCTTTGAATGCATCTCTAAGAGCCTTTCTCTATGATGAAAGGCTCAAATTTGTTACATTACCTCATGAGTGCATGGGGCACATTTTACTAACTGGGAATGCTTTTGTACGGGGATCGTATACAAATTTAAAATGTGTGTAAACAAAATGATGTAAACAAAATGTGTGAGTGTTTTTGTAAGCAAACAAGAGGAATGTTTTCTTAACGGAGTCTTTTATTTCCGACCTTATTTTGAACATTTTTTTCAATTTACACTGCCCCCTTATCTCTAACAGATAAAGTACGTATTAAAGCCCTTTACCACCTTTCGGGGACACCCTGAATACTAGAAACTGTAAATTAGAATTTAAAAAATACCACTCTTTGTGAAAGACCCTTTACGAGGGATAACGATATCAGCACTTGTATTAGCGCAAAATATGAACAGTAAGTGTAAAACATGGGTTGTCATGTGCCGTGTATATGAGAAAATCGGAATTTCGGAAATTCCTTGTAGCGAAGCAGCGCGAAAATAAGTTAATAAATTTTAGATTTTAGTCATGTTTGACCTTTTTATGGCTATCGTGTGAGGCCCTGTTTTAGGATATAAATTTTTCAAGAATTTGCCAAAACTTTATTCACTTCAACCTCCCAGCCATGAGCCGCCCAGGTGGTGTAGCGGCTTAAGAACCTTTCTACCACGCCTCGGGTCCCGGGTTCGAACCCCGTCTTGGGCATGGGTGTTCACTTGTTTCTTCCCTTCATAGGGGGTAACGCTGGCCCCCAACTGGGTGCTCCCATAATAAAATGGCCTGTAATTTGGGCTTTAGTGGTGGCAGAATGCTCGATGTGCAAGCTCCTGCCCATTGAAAAAAAAACTTCAATTATGAAGCTTTTATTCAAACACTATTTGTTAGATTCAAACTTATTCAAAGAATTTGTTCTACCGCTTATTTCCAAAATAAGCGATTACATTCACAATTAGTACATTCAATAATTAAAACTGGTGTTTTATTTTACTGTTCAGTTTTTCGTGTGCCATGGTAGTTTATAAATTGAAACGAATTTCTGGAATGTTCGTCTCTAGGGCGGATCCAGAAACGTTTTTCGGAGGGAGGGTGCAAATCGTGAATGCTCATTTTATCTAGTGTAAAGCCCATTTAATATAGGTGAAATCTCCATTTATCTAGTGTAAATATATTTTTCTCGGAGCGTCCCCTGCGCCCTCCCCCTGGATCCGTCTTTTGTTCGTCCACAGACTTCACTCTCCTTTTCTGCTTTAAACATAGTAAAATGAGAACTATTTTTCGGTTACTCCGTCACTTTTTCTAAAACAGATACAATTTAGAAATGACAGAAACTTTAAGAAAGAATATTTTAAACCACTGCAACTAACAAAGTTTTAGAACATGAATTAACGTACATTTACAAATATTGAATCGTATATTTTAAGAACTGTAAAAAGCACTAAAAGTTATTCGTACTGAGCAAGACACATATGAATCTTTATTTTCATATTCTTATACTAAATGAGATACTGCTTTGAAAAACTTACAAAAGTTGGATTTCGATACCTCACCCCAAAAACTCCAAACACATTTTTTATCTTAAGTCGGTGCAACCAAGCTCCATATTTCTTGACCAGATTTGTTTTCAAGTTTCAATTTTATGTCTTGAGAATTTTGATTCTCAAGAAAAATAAAATGAATAGGAGTTACCACAATTGCAGAGGTATGGTGGCAACATCCAATTAAGTGCCTAAGTCAAAATACCAGAGTACTCAATGAGAATCTCTCTAAATCTCCTACAGGTACTAAAAAGATTTTGAATAGTAGCAGTTGTAGAAATTTGTTTTACATCGCCTGCCAAGTTGCATTGCATAAAATCCATGTTTAGATTGAACTGAAAGTCTGAAAGGCGCTATTTTTGTCCAATATGGTGGTTCCAAAGACAACACTATCACACAGAAAAGCGCTTTTCAACCACCGGACCAATTGCATCAGACCATAAAAGCATAGTTTTTAGAATTAGCCATTTAAATTTTTTTATGATCTTCTCATACGCAACTTCTGACATTTGCAAGTGAATTGTATTTTTTACACTGAGTTGTTTAAAAGAAAATAATGCTTTAGTTTAATATCTAAACACATACTCTTTATTTAAAGTATGAATCTTCAAACTTTAAATAGTCAAAGATAGTTTCTATAAGAAATTTCAAACTTCACCGAGTTTTTTTTTTTTTTCTCTTCGTTTTTTCAAACGATGTCATGTTTGTCTAATTGATCAAATCTTGCTTATAAAAAATTTTTGGTATTGAGAAGAATGGTTACATATTTGCTTAATTCAGTAGAAAATAGTTCTTACGTAACAATTTTTAGGAAAGTACGAATGGTTGTCTATTTTATAAAATTTAGCCGCACATATTGTGTTATTCGTATTCGTATTTCAGGAAAAATATGGGTTATGAGATAACCATTAAATTTCAGAAACATATAATTGATTCAAACGTAATTTTACTGTTCACACTAATATAAATGCATAAAAAGTAACACTAATATGATTGCACTCATAATAAATTGATTGATTGGATTGATTGATTTTGAGATAAGGTCGATTATCTACAAGAGGAATCTAAGCCTAAAAAGGCCCCCTTAAGTCTTTCTTAGGGTCCTAACCCGGAAGTTTCAGAGAAAACCTCGAAAAACTCCGAACGGCTAAGTCCACAGAAACGACTTGGGCTTGAACCAGGCACCTTCCGTCTCCCAGATGAGAACGCTGTGAGCTTGTCCACTGGTCGGGCTCATAATAAATTTGCAATAATGATTAGTTAATTATAAAAAATGAATGATATTTAAAATATATCATTAATTGGTATTAGTTTTATAATAGCATATGATTTTTAAACATTCCTTTCAGAGTCGTAGTCATATGTAAAACCTTGCCATTGCTTTATAAAAAGAAAAATAATTAAATATATATATGAGTAGACACTCTCACAAACACTGACAACCACTAACACTGACACATTTAAATTTTTCTGTCTGCCATTTCACGAACATATCTTTCAGCAACTTTATGAATTCAATCAAGTTTCTGATAATTATCGTTGGTAACCATATTAAATTCTGAAATGGAACTCTTTTTTCCCACCGCAGTTTACAATTTTAGATCTATATAAATTCCATCTCTAATAGAAGCAGTTGAAAAAAGAACATTGTCTGCATGCTGTCTAGACGTTATGAACTATCTGTTAGCTACACGTCTGTCTGAAAGAAGTAAGCCTGAATTCAATTTCCCAAAACTTCTCGCAATTGAAAAAATATCATAAGAATGTCAAAAATTTAACTTCATTCTTGTTACATTTCACATTTTAATTTGGAGATTTTAAAACTTCAATTTTCATGAACGGTTCTCATATTTATCAATTCGCATTAAATGGAGGACAAAATTTCTTTGCCATTTGCTGACAAAAAGCTGATGAGATCTTAGTTTTAAAAGAAAAATATACAAACTTTCTCCCTAGACTCTTTATTCATAACTTCTCTTTCTTTCCTAAGAAAAATTGAGAAAGTATGACTGAATGTTCTTAATTCCTTATTTTACCAAATACCAGAACATTATAATTTGATTATGATGTAGTTTATAGCATTATGTCTGTGCTTCTGATAACCTTCTTTAACAATGTAAAATTGCTTCTCTAGAAAATAATTTTTTGTTTTTAATGGTGGTGGAAGAATGGTTAAGTACGTCGACTTGTAAAAAGCGCACTTTTCATCCACTTTCCATATTTATTATTAACGCACATCAAATAATGTGTGAAATCTCTTTGCCATTTGTTTAAAAGCTGTTTAAAAATAGTTCCGTTGACAAAACAGTACTTCCTTTTTGTTTGTTTTTGCCGAAACTATATGGAAGTTCCTTTGACTGGGAAGAACACTGGTTTCGTTCTGTTTAGACTATTTAGAACATTTTCTCAGCTCGTGTTTCATACTCTGCAGTATCACCTTTGTCCCGCAATTTAAAATCATGGGACAGATGACTTTAACACACATCTATTGATAAATCCACGCATCAAATGTTTGGTAAATAAGGCCGTTAACAGTTCTCCTCTATAAGATATCTTGTTTATTTCGGTACTATCAACCGCAGACAATATGTGTACGGAAGATTTTAGCTCGTTATCAATAGGGATGTAAGGAATATTCGACCACTAATCGGTATTCGGCCCATTCAGCTGTTTTGCCGAAAATTCGGTGGGCCGAATATTGAACAGGTATTCGGGCGAATAGTTGTGCCCGAATATTGATACATGTTTAGCCGAATAATTTCAGAAAAAAGAGAAAAAATATTTTTAACATGTATTTTTAAATGCATTTACAAATAATATTGCGTAGGTATACTTCAATGTGTTAATTTCATATCATAAAATATTCTAAGTCCTTGAATTTTAAGTTGAATGAAACATAATCTAATGTATTTAATAATATTACATAAAAGCAGACTTTTGTACTTGGTGACACTACTTTGCTCGGTTTTCTACTTTTCTTTATTGGGTAGAGGTAGGAGGAATCTTTGATTCTCCTACCCTTTCCCAAGATCCTCAATTACAAACATAATTATTTAACTGTGTAATAGATATCTTTTCATAACCAAGATTTTTTAGTTTTACAGCTAATGTACTGGTGTCTGAGTTTTTAAGTACCTACAAATCATGTAAAATGAATTTTAGCAAGCCTTTATTTAGTATTTAATTGCAAAGCACCATTTTATTTAACATTAAAAATAAATTTAAAAATATTTATTAATCGGCAGCAGAATATTAGGTATTCGCCTAAACCCTAAGCCGAGACTATTCGGCCAAATCGTTATTCGTTACTTCTCTAGTTATCAAACGGAAATTGAATTCGATCAAGTTCTCCCAAGTATGTAACAACCTTCTTTTTCAGCATTCTTTTGATATTCTCCTTTGATATAGTAAATTTTCAAGCAACTAGCGTGTACCAAGATATGTAACGCAATATTGTAATTTATCGCACTTTCGATGAAATTTGTATTTATAAAACTTGGCTTAGTAATATTTGAAACCCAATGTATAAAGAACCTGCATATTAGTTGATAAGTTAACAAGTTTATGATAAAACTACTCTTTAAATTTCTATTTTTATTAGATTAACCTACTGTTCAATTGAAAATTGTTTAAATGTAGTAAAAAGGTATTGTTTTTCTCAATATCTTTCTTTTTTTCCCATCTTGCGTTTCTTAGTATCATTTTTAACTGCACAATAATAATATAAAATTATTTTTCAAAACAGTGAATTCTGTTTTTAAAAGAAACAAATAAATAAGTACTCTCTACCTATTACTGGAGAAGGTAATAAAACTCAGAATTTAATCAAACACATCGCTTTTTTCTGTCTGCTTTCTATATTTTTTTATTACACTACTGAACGCAACTGCAGCGAGCCTACCATCTACCATCCAGACGGAATTGCAACCTCAAGAGGTGATTCACCAATATCCTCAATCCAAAAACACATTTCAGAGCACCACATCACCTTGAAAAACAACAGATCATCAGTGCGACTTCATGTGAAAGTCAGGTTGCTAAATTCGAAGAATATTACATCATA
>JAWZYV010013346.1:0-108710 GCA_038373885.1 Cheiracanthium punctorium | reverse complement strand
GTATAGCACAGAAAAGAATAACGTTATAATAAGTGTACGTTGAATATCGTTATTAAATATAACGTCATTCCCCGAGCAGTTTTGGGTCAAGTAACCGAATACTGATTTCTCAAATCATTAACGTTACTGATTATAACGTTATTTCGTGAAGAACGATTTGAAAGTTACGGTATGAATAACGTTATTCGGCTTGTGAATAACGTTATGATTTGTAACGAATAACGAATTGGTTATAACGCGCATTACGTTAAGTTACGGATCCCTGGTTTTAAGGCGCGTTTCCACTTGTGTCGTTAATGCCCCAAATGCCGTTTATGCCCCGAAAGTCGTAACGCTAAAGTAGAATTCCGTTTCAACTAGCTTCAGTTATCTCCTTTAAGAACCGTACGTTCCTCCAATGGCTATTAGCGATTTCCGATTTCGCGCATGCGTGTTTAAACTTTTATCTGTTTCCCGTTTTTCTTTTAAATATATCCCCATTTGTTATTTTTAAATACAGAAGACTTTCTTAAATTTGGAATTCCAATTTACGAAATTAGACCTTAAAATAACAATAAATCAGTATTCGAAAGAAAATGTTTTAGATTTTATTAAAAATGTTTAAAAGAATAGCATCTTTCTAATGAGCAATTTCTCAGTAAATGTATTTTATTTTTAATACATTTTTCTATTTAAAAAAAATTTAAGTCTTTTTTTTAAAAAACTTTACCTGATTACAACGATTTTTTTTAATAATACTGCAGGATTTTTTATAATCTGGAAATTTGTGTTATGCAGAATCGGTAAGTCCCGTCGACTTTGAATTTGAAAAATTCTACTGCATTTATTTAAGGGACTTTTTTAGTTAGCACATATTATACTGATTTTAGGAGGCTTAAAAAAAAAACCCTGGGTGTCAGTATTTTAAAGCCTCTAATTTATGGGAATCATTAAGTTAATTGAGCTGTTTTGATAGATTTAAAAGGTAGCCACATTTTCGATAAATTTAAGTACTGCATGCTGTCTTTCACCAAATAAGTAATTAACAGAATATTGATATCTGCTTTTCGTGTGTTTTGTAAATTTAAGAAGTACATTATGTTATTAATTTAATTTCAGTTATCTCTAACATACACTAAAAGCATATAACTATTTCTGAAAAGGTTGTATTGTATTTTGTTATGATAAACCTACACGAGGAGTATTTCGTATTGCCTATCGAAAGGGGGAGTGCCTTGTGCGGATGACTTTCTTAGTGCTTCTGAAGCGTATTTACGTTACATCGTGAGAAAAACCGTCCAAAACTCCGATTTTTTAGATAATCAGCCTTCCGGTAGATCATAACCCAGGACTTTTATACTTCAGTTATCTACCATCTGAAGTATTTATCAACTCGGCTCGGGTGGACACAACTTCTTGTTTTAGATGCCATCTCCGGCCTTTAAATGTCTAATACAAAAGATAGTGCACGAATAAATTTAGATTTATTAATCAAATTTCTATTTGAAAAGTATTGAACAAAATTTTTAATCTGGTATTTAAAGAAATACAAAATTAAAATGAGAAAACCCATGATTTGGAAAAAATATTGGTCTTAAAATTAAAATTCAATAATTAAAATAAATTTTATTTATACATGAAGAGTAAAAGAATTATCATTAAAACCAGTTAGTATGTAAAACTACTATTTTTTTCCTTTGAATACTAAGTAATAACTATTATTAATTAATTATGTGAGCTTTCTGAAGAGAAAAAAAATCATTGAAATATTAATTACATATATATTGAATTTTTCAAATGCAGTCAATAATATTAGAAGAATAAAGACTTAATTTTAATTAGAAATAGATGTCAAAATGCTAGAGATCATCAGAATATCACATGAAATACTTTTTAATAAAAGTTAGGAAGGAGCTTTACAAAAAATACTGAAATTAACTATTTTTTAATTCAAAGTCATAACTATTTTTAATTATTAGTTATCGCAAAATATATTATCGAAAAAATTAGTAAAGTATATAATAATGTGTTATTTTCTTTTTAAACTGAAATAAAACAAAAACTATAGTAAAAGCCCAAAAGAGCAGCAGCTAGAATCGAACCTAGGACTCCCGGACAAGAGTCACGAGTGATACCTCCTAGCCACACTGGGTACAACCTGTCTTATGTTATTAGTTAACCTGTTCAAATCTTGTCACATATCTCCGTGACACTGAGAGCCAAAAGCAAAAAGAAATAGAAATGTTATTAAAAGAGTGACTGATTAAAACATAAGGTATAAAAATACTCAAAGGGAAAGGACGGCAGAATTATTTATTATGTGTGCATGAAATCATGGAGAGAGAAATTGAGCGCAAATCTTTTTTTTTTCCTTAGATTTTTTAGGTCAATTGATTGCATGAATTTTGTCCAGAGCAGATTTATATCAATTTGGAATACTGTGCTGAAAATTGATGATTAATTGAACCAAAAAAAAAAAAAATTAAGAGCCTACTTATCCTTAAAAAATATGTAACTCTCGTACTCTGACTTTCGCGACCGCGCCATGTTGGAATCCTTTCCTTGAGAGAGCGTGGAACCAGCCAATGGGGTTACGAGATTCTTACGACTTTAGAGGTTGGAAATGAAACGTTTTTATTCCCGTAAAAACCCTCCGTAGCGGAGAAAACGACAGCTTGGGGTCGAGTTTTTAGCGGCGGTCAGCGATTTAGGGAAAATTACGACCTAGTCGAAACGCGCCTTTAAAAAAACGGATACGGCGAAAATATTCTTCGCATTCAGATATCGATGTATACGAATTTTCATGACGATCGGCTGGATAGTCAAGAAGTTCATGCGTTGACGCGGCATCTAGTGGCAAGTTATAGGAAAATTGATAGCGCCAAACTCTTCCTCGTGTTCAAATATCTATGTATACCTATTTTCATAGCGAACCGTTGCACAGTCAAGAAATGATACACTGCAGCGCCATCTAGTGGCTAATTAATGTAATGATTTGCTGCAGCGCCGTCAAGTGGCGAGTTATAGCAAAATGGATAACGCCAAACTATTCTCATTGTTCAAATAGCTATGTATACTGACCAGCTGAAGTACCCGTCGTAGACGTGTTAATACTGAATGCAAATTTCCAAAAAGCAAGAACTTTCGTCAGCTTTGTAGGAGTACACAGAATGGATGTAGTATGTTTCCAAAGTAAAGAAAGCGAAGTTATATTTTTTATGTATTGTTAAAATATTACAGGTTAGAGAGTAACTAAGTAATATCATTTCATTCGCTTTTGTCGTAATTATGTGATGCGCAAACGAATATTTACGCATATTGAAATAATTTTCGCAAAATCTCAAAATCTAATCAATATTTTTGAAAAATTGGAACCTAGTATTTAAGTTGAGTGACAACCTATCATATCACCAAATTTCGTTTCATTCCCTGCAGTCTTTATTTCGTGATGGTGGAACAAAATTTCAGCCTTTTACAACGATTTTCAAAAAATCTAAAAATGTAATCAAAATATTTTAAAATTTCAACGCCTATAAACTACCTATCATATCACCAAATTTCGTATCATTCCTATTAGTCGTTATTACGTGATGCTTGAAGAAATATAAACGTTTTTGAGAGAATTTTCACAAAATCTAATAAAAATGTCTAAAAAATCGGGCACCTAAAGTTTATGTTGAGCAAAATGATACCAAAATACCCCCTATCATGATACCAAATTTCGTTTCATTCGCTTCAGTCGTTTTTACGTGACATGCGAACACGAATTTACGCAGTTTAAAACGATTTTCGCAAAATCTCAAAATCTAATCAAGATTTTTTTAAATCGGTGCCTATGTTTTAAGTTGCGTGACCACCAATCATGATATCAAATTTCATTTTAATTGCTTCAGTCGTTTATACGTGATGCTCGAACACAAATTTACGCAGTTTGAAAGGATTTTCTCAAAATCTCAAAGTCCAATCAAAATTTTTTAAAAATTCGACGCCTATGTTTTAAGTTGAGTGACCACCTATCATGACACCAAATTTCATATCATTCGCTTCAGTCGTTTTTACGTGATGCTTGATCAAAAAAAGCGTCACGGACAGAATGACAGAACGACAGACAGACAAACTTTTTTTTTGAGGGTCGCACCGTATTCCGAAGTGCTTGAAACTGATAGAAATCGCAAAATTTTTGAATTCCAAGAAATGTACAGACAAAAGTCTAATTTTATTTATATAGATTTATCAGTTTTATTAAACTGATTAATCTTGTAAACAGAATACTATGTAGTTGAATTCAGTAATAAACGAGATGAAGGGAGTGAGATAATTTACTCGCTCCCATCTTACTAGATCCAATTAATAATAACCAGGTTTACTAAAAATTGAAACCGTCTGACACTAAGCCAACCATTTATTTTAACTTTCGCGCTAAACCCGAGTTTTCGTTAAATCGCGTGCGGCTCACAATAACCGAGTTCGATACATCTTTCTTAGTGCAGTCGAACTCTTATTGCGACCGGATTTAGAGAGAACCTGATTTCAAAGAGGAAAGAAAATAAAATGAAAATGTTGGTTTTATTGTTTAAAAGATTTGCATTTATAATCAACCCTGTTACGAATGCTCGGTCTTAATTTTTAAAAAATCTCTCTGTTTCTTCAAACCTCTGTTATAACTAACTGTTGAACTACTTTTGACAGGGTTATTCACGAAGTTTGTACATAAAGGTCGTTGAAACTTGTACCGAAAGGTTAAAATATTGTTGAAATGGAATAGGATTTCTGAACTCAACACATAGTGGTTTTTTTTTTTTTTTTTTTTAAGACAGATCCAATCATCTTTTCTTAACCATGATCAGAAAGCTAACAATTACGTCACACTTTTTTTCAGAATTACTACGAATGCAGGAAAATAACGTTTGGGATCCTTACCAGAAGTTTTTCTAGAATTAAAAACTTGAAGTAAGACTCCCCCTCGTGTAGGCATGCCATATCACAAGATACTAATATAAATACAATCTCAACTAATACCCAAAAGAAATTGCTTTTGGGAGTCCCTTCATTTTTTTCTATACCCTGAGACTAATTCATTTACAGTTCCGGCAGAAATTAAAACAGTTGCCTTCAGGATGACAGTCTATGGCTTTTGACAGAACTAATACACCTGAAATATACTTTTACCATCCCAATTCATTGATAAGTCCCATAAGAAATAAAAATGAAAAGGTTTTGACGATTTATTCTTTTCTGAAACTGTCTCTGACGCCGTTTATATTCGAAGTCATGCGCATTATTTCCTATGGAATTCCCGAAGATTAGCATATGCGGACTTTTTCGTCATTCTTATCCTGACACAATAAGATCCGCAAATAAAAGTACTTTTGGCCAATTACTATTCTGTTGTTGTACCGCTTTTCTTTCCCTTTTTTTATTTCCTGTGGGAAATTTCGTCTGTTATCTAACTTTGCACGATTACAGAGTGGGCGGAAGGTTTTGTTAAATGCATAGGACACTACTTCTTCTTTTATCATTTAATTCACAGATATAAGTTAAGTGTGGAAGTAGGTTTATTTGTTAAGTGTACTTTTTTTTTAATTCTTTGTTCCGTAGTTAAAATTTCTTATCTTCTTTTGGCGTCCTGCAATGGTTTTGTACAGTATCACTTAATCTCTTCCGAAAGTAACTGCAGACTTTCAAAATGCAACTTTGTGAACTTTTAATTCTATTGATTTACGACGTTGTTTATACCCATGCAAAACTTTCCCAAAGCTTTTTAGTGAATGAAAGCAGATTTTCAAAATGCAGAACCTACTTGAAAAGTTTTCGAACTTTGAATTGTCGTGCATTATGATGTTTTTTGTAGCAATGGTAATTCGCAGATCTATTAGATTTTCGTTACCCGAATATTTTCATCAGAAAATGGCGGTTGATTATCAAACACGTGCGAATACAGTTTTACAACTTCTTTTTCAATTACAAGTTGCCAGCACGTTTTCCCTAAAACCCAAAAATTTAGTACCAATAATAAATCTTGGAAAATCAAATCTACAAGTTAAGATCTATTTCTGGACATTTTGAACGGTAAAGAAAACATATTGCAACTGTTCTCTCTTATGTTTTCTATACATTTTCTGCTGGAGTATATATTTACGATCACACACACACACAACTATATTAAAATTAATTTATATGACAGCTTTTACAATGCATTAAAATTGGATCATTATTGGTTAAATAAAATTAATCAATAATTATTCCAAAAACAGCCTAAATTTCACTTTCGAAAACTTTTCATTATTTTATTTTAAAAATAATTTTAAATATTAAATTTTATGTGGCAAACAACTGTATTTATTTTAAATTAATAAAAAATTCTGTTTTGAATGTTCACTACCACCTTAATTACTTAGTGAATTGAAAACACACTTTTATAAATGTTCTCGTATAGACTTATTTTGTAAATCTTTTAGCAAACCTTTAGTTGTAACCTTCATCTCCAAAGACTTATCTTGCATTTTTAGATCGTTGAGATACCCTATACATTTTCCCATATTTATTTATTTATTTATTTTCATTTAAAATGAAACTTTGGTACTGAAAATACCCGAGGTTGCATCAGATTTATCGGAATAAAGTACTTTCTGTTTCGGCTTTACTGCTTAGAAAATTTTTACTTACTCCAGGAAATATTGGGAAACTAACCCAACGCAGAAAAACAGTCCTACGCAGAGGCAAAGTTCTTAAAAGTAATATTTCCATACTGCATTTGCGTAGGTTTCTTAATGGAAGATATTTGAATGTAATCCGCTTTGGGATCGGTTCTTTTATATTCTAATACATTTATATTCCATTTAAGATAGAGGGAAAATGGAATATTTTTCACAGAATTGCGTCAGGTACAAAAAATATGTACATGGTAAGTAAATGTGTGTTATTAAAGCAGCTTTTTTTATTAAATATTGGGTTGGAGCATTATTATTAGACGTTCTTTTGGCGGGCTATATTTTAATAAAAATTTACAATATTTTTAATTAATTAGCACGTACAGGTTATTAATTTGATTTTAATTATTTCTTTAATTTAATTTAATATTTAAATTAATTAATAAATTAAGTAAAAATATACTAACGCCTCATAAATATGCACCAACCCAATGGTACAACTTATCTAATCAATATTTTCGTTAATAGAATTATTAAGAATCGAATACTTTCAAGAATCGAAGTGGACGACGTCATCAATAGTTACACAATTAATTAAGCCTCTTTTTACCTCATGACGTCATACCTAACTGAAATTCTTAAATGGAACTAAGAATCGCCACATACCTCAAAAGAATTGCTCGCATTCGATTATTTTTTAAAATTCGAATCATTCTGTGAATTCGAATTCTTTTTTTATGTTCGAGTCGTTCTATTTGCATTAGAGTACTTTTCAGAGTACGAATTCTTTTTTTGGACTCGAATCAATCTGTTTCCTAAAGGTATGAATGATCGAATATCAAATTGCCTTCCATCGCGTTCTCTCGATGAATATAAGGAATAAATCAGTGTTGCCCCAACTTTGAAGGAATACATAAGGCTTATTCAAATAAAAGTGGGATTGCAAAAATATTTTTCATGCATTTGTTAGTTACAATAAGCGCATAGCTAGAAATTGAACAGCGTACATATCCGGCTTTAATGAATAAATGAAGTGAAATTAGTCAGCTTTCGTGAGTAAATGTACATTAGCATGTTAAAAAGTAAACAAAAGCGTACGTCGTAAACAAACAGCATTTGTGGGCCCTAAAGTAGATTTTATCAGTTTATACGAAATGAAATCAGTTGCTGGAACACACACGATGATGTATAGTGGTGGGGCACTATACATTATTACTGTGTATTGAGTACTGAGTACTATATACTGTGTATTATCTATGACATATAATCACCAAGTTGGTTAAGATAATTATCCCGTTATCATGAGATTGTGAATATTAGTTTAGATTAAAATCTATGCTTGAAGAATCCATTCTTGAACACCTACACAAATCTAATTGTTATCTGCAAACCCGCATCCCTTCAATGTTCTTTTTTCCATAAACTCAAAAACATGAAAATCGCAAGGTGACAGACAGATCGATATTTTAAGAAGGATGAACAAGAATTACTATTGAAAGAATTGTGCATCCTTGGATAAATCCATGGTACGCCTTTCACTGGTTGAGGCACTTTCTGTTTGTAAAAACGACAGATGGCAGCTAAATGCCAGTGTTGCCAACTCTACTGGAGAAAAAGCGACTAGAATCAAAAGGAAAAGTGGCTAGAAATGGCTAAAAAGGATTTCGTAGATAAAAATAAAGTACTCGTAACTGATTCTAGTAACAAAATAAAATTTTGCTTGTGCCTGGTTTTTGTGGAATGTCTATTCTAAAAGGAAGGAAACTACCCTATGCCAAGTGAAACTTCCAAGGAAACTGCTAAGTGAAACTGCCCTGTTTTGATGTCGACATCCAGACAGTCGTCTGCGAAATTTTGTTTCGCTACAGCATATCGTCTACGTTTTTAAAAAGACCATAACGGTGAAATTTTAAAAATGCAAATGAAGAATTACAGATCAGACGGTATGATCAATGACGATTAAAAATGGCTAGAAATGGCCAGAAATTGCTTAAAACTAAAGGTGTTCCGGATCGTTAAAAAGTTAGATCCGCGGATACGGATCATTTGTTTCCTATATCCGCGGATACGGATATGAAAACGGATAATTTACTGTCATATCCGCAGATATGGAAACGAATACGGATCTTTATGTTTGGAAATTATTTTGAAGAATAAATCATTTTAAGGCGATAATTTCATGCCCAACGGGTGAAATATTTTACCACAACAATAATTTTCAGATAAAGTGAAATATATGGTTTTAAAAATATTTAATTAGTTAAAATCACATTTTAAAAAATCTTAACAGGATTTAAAATATTTAATCGCTACTACCAAACCAAGTAGGTTTTTAAATCAGAAGAATCTCCTGTTATATCTTATTTCGCCTGGTAGTTCGAAAAAATTATACAATTTTGGTACATAAATACGATGTTAGCCACCTGAAGATTTTCATTCGAAAAACTCTCATAGTCCAACTTTTTCATGATTTCAATATTTTCCTTATATGGCACATGTTCGTAAAGAAAAATAATTTACAATTGTATGTGTAAATACCATTAACAGAACTGGGATGGGGTTAAGCCCTCCTAAGAACGATTTTAACTTCCTGTTGGAAAGTTATACTTACTATACCAAATACAAGAGATGAGGTGGCCTGACTCACCAGAAGGTTGGCAAAGAAAGAATAAAAACCATATTGACTGCAATAAATACATGTGATAATCTCAGCTTTATTCACAGCCAGTTTATATTTTAAAAAAATCTGATGTGTCCAACACATGACTTCCTTGCACGTTGATTAGATCAAAAATATTTTCGACGCACTTCCTCTAAATTTATTTGTTTGAAAGAGATAAAATATCAATAATAGTAAGGTTTAGCGATTTCCAGCCAAATAGTTCGATATCGCCAAACTGAGTTCAATTTGAAAGATTTCCTTCTGACACTTTATTTGGCGATATTTCACCAAAAGCCGACAAACTTGAGATAGTCTGCGAGATTTTGGGGACAGCCAAAGTAGTCATTGACCACAGACTTTCAATGAATTGAATGCATCCATACACCTCAATGTATTCAAAGTCATTTGGCTCACCCTGTAAATAAATTCTCAGTCGATTGCTGTCAAAAAAGATATTGAAAACAGTTAGATATTACAATAGTTCTAAATACAAAAGTTAAAAAATCTACGGGTTAGTTTTAGAGTTATACAAAATACGAAATAATTTTTAGCGCCAAATTGGGCGATATTTCGGCGAAACTCGTCAATATCGACGACATTTGGCGAGATTTTAAGCATGAACCAAACAATGGCAGATTATCGCCAAATTTGGCGATATTTCGCCAAAACCCGCCAAGAACAATGACAAATGGCGATACTTTGGGCATGAACCAAATGACTGACTATCGCCATTTTTGGCGACATTTCGGCAAAACTCGCCAAGGTCGAGGACAGACGGCGAGATTTTGGGCATGTACCAAACAATGGCTGTCTACAATTGTATTATATTGATGTCCATAGGCATTAAAGTACTGAAATTCTTTTCGGTGGTCCTGTAAATAAACTCTCCAGTAGATTGGAACCAAAAATCGAGATGCACAACTAGATGTTACAACAATCTTATATATGAAATTTCATAATAGTTTTTGAGATTTGAGAGTTAAATATGCACACACGTACACCAAAAGTCGCCAAGCTTGGCGACTTTTGGCATAGTTCTTGAGGGAGGCACGTGACCGTGGTCGGACCATTACCTAACTTATGTGGTAGGACGGTATTGTGCTTGAAATGGATGAATGCGCCTAAAATTGCCATTGACCGTAATGTATTGGAAATCTTTTGAGTGTTCCTGTAGCAGAACTATAAATGATAAAGACACTTTTTTTAATGGAGAAATTCATTTTCTAACTCTTTACAGCATAATATATCAACTTTCTGAGAGTTCGTTTTGAAAAATAGCCCAATATACCTCTAAAAAAACAACGCTTTTGATGGAATTTTCGGCCCTTAGAGCGTAATGTATTTCGAATGTTTTGGGCAGTCCTGTAGATAAACTATCCAGTCGAATGGAACCAAAAGGAGAGGTGCACTACTAGATGTTACAACTATCCAAAATATGAAGTTTCGACATTCTACGCCTAATAGCTTTTGAGTTAGGCGAGTTTAATGAATTTCGGCCCATAGAGCGTAATGTATTTCGAATCTTTTGGGCGGTCCTGTACATAAACTATCCATTCGATTGCCACCAAAAGGGGAGGTGCACAACTAGATCATAGAACAATCCTAAATATCAAATCTCAACATTTTACGACCAATAGTTTTTGAGATATGCGAGTTACATACATACGTACGTACGTACAGACGGCATGGAAAAAAACTGGCCACAGTAGACTCGCCGCTGGTCAAAAATGAGTTGCAGACGCGTTAATATGATCGTGCATGCTAGCCTACGATGAGATGCATCGAAAAAATTTTTTTTTTAATTTAATTTAGAGGTAGTCCAAAAATCGGTTTTTTTTTTGTCGAAATTTGGCCCCCAGAATTTTTTCGGGATCACATTACTTCCTTATACTACGTACAAGGAAGTAAAAACTACTTATTAAACAGTGCAATCCCAAAAGCAATTCTCGTTGCGTGGAGATTTTTTATGCGTTGCCACTTCATTGAACACATTTCTTTTTGTAGAGTAAAAAATAAAAGAAAGAAAAATTATTATTAAGAAAAACACAATTTTTTATGTGCGTTGCCACAAGCCTTTTAGTGGTGGTGGAGAGATAAGGAGGGGGCAGGTTGAACCATCACGTAGAAATATTCAAAAAACTTACCAAGTAATGCCAATAGAAATGCATGCTAATAGATTTAAATTACTAATGCTAATTTAAGCATGGGATTTTTGTCCTAAATAGGAAGAATCATTTTAAAATAATAAACAATAATTTAACTTTAAACAATAAAATTATGTTTAAATAGAAAAAATATATTAATAATAGAATTATTTGATTTTTACTTCCCAAAGATGTGCCATGTAGTATAGCGTACAATGCATTAGAGGAAAAAGGAACTAATAACATAATAATTTGATTTTTATTTTTCGAACAATAGTATATTATTGTAATCATGAAAAAACTCGTTAATGAGATCTTAATGTATTTACACGTTTTCAGGTATCCGATATTTATTTATGCAATTTTTACTGTGATTCATGAGTATGTGTGTATATATGTGAGTGAACACGATAACTAGTAAACGGTGCATTCGATTGAGCTCAAATTTGGTATAGTATTTTTATGGAACACCATCGTTCGACTGGTATTCATTTTGGTATGTATGGGGTGTATAATATTTTTTGAAGCACTACAAAAATAATTCTTATACATTATGGCCTGTGGAGTCAAATCCCTGAAAATGCGCTAGCTTCTGAAGGGTGCATGTAGGGATGGACGCGAGACGCGAGAATTCTCGCATTGTCTCGCGTTCTCGCATTGTCTCGCGAGACGAGACAGGCATTTTTTTTTTTTTGGCCAGGGGGCGCCCACCCTGGTAACAACTTTCTAGGGGCGGTTAAATCTTATTGTTGGCCTATTTTAAAGAGGTTAAAATGACATTTTTTATTCTTATATATTAATATCGGACGGAAAGAAATGCAAGCAATTTTTTTAAAAACTATTTCTCTTTTCGTTTATATTATCATGTTTTCCCTTCCTTTGGCTTGCAAAACTTTTATAAATTTTTTTCCTCCCCATCATTTTATTTTGCAGTTGGGTTCCTATTCTAAAATTATCTTCGCCTGTTAGATGTCTTTTCATTTTTTTAAAAAATCCACACAGGATATACATTAGGGGGATTATGGTTTAATTTTTCTGTAAACAGGGCGACCATAACGACTGTAGTACTATCGCTAAAAATTATTGTGGAAAAGTACAAACGGATAGTCGTCAACAAATTAACTGTTCAGTAATTTAAAATATAAACAAAAAATAAGACGTCTATTAACCAACTGAGATACTACACTCATGTCCATAAATTAAGGATAATGACGTTCAGACAAAGAAAGAGAAAGAAGCAAAACAAATTTGACTTATTTGTAAAGTCTATTTATTAAACAAAATGTAAAGAGCAAAAAAGATGCTATATGTTTGACATAATTAATAAAAATTGCAAGTTTCACTCCCTTGACCAAATTTTAAAAAAGAACCTATTTACAAAAAACAGTATAACATGGTTAGTAGGATGGTTAATACGGAGTATGTCTCCCGGACGATGCAATACAGGCCTGACAACGCCTAGGCATGCTGAGTATCAAATGATCAATCTGATCTTGGGGAATATTACACCACTCATCAAGCAATGCACTCCGAAGTTCCGGTAGACAGGTGGGAGGGGGTTGACGGGCTGCAATTCGTCGGCCAAGCATATCCCACACATGCTCTATTGGATTCAAGTCCGGTGAGTATGCTGGCCAATGCATACGGGTGATATCCTCCGATAGAAGGCATTCGTCTACAATGTTTGCACGGTGAGGACGGGCGTTGTCATCCATAAACACAAATTCAGCACCCATGGCGCCCCGAAACAAACGTACATGTTGTTCCAGAATGACATCCCGATAGATGTGGCCTGTCATCGTTACACTCTGAACATGCAGGTCAGTTCTGGAACCAAGAATAATTCCTCCCCAAACGAGCCATCCTGCATCACCGTAACGGTGTCTTTCAATGGTGTTCTCTTGGTGGTAACGGGTACCTGGTGCTCTCCAGATGAATGTCCGGCGAGAATCAGACTCCACACTAAACCTGGACTCGTCGGAAAACATCACACAAGACCACTGTTGCGGTGTCCACAATGCATGCCCTCTACTCCAGTTTAATCGCAGGCGACAGTGAGTTGCGGTAAGTGGAACACATCTGACAGGCCTACGAGCATATAGACCAATGTGCCCTAAGCGTCTGTACACGGTCTGCCTTGAAACTGTCGTACCGGTAGCTGAAGAGAGCTGACGAGACAGGTCTGATGCTGTACTCCGTCTGTTTCTTTTGGCAGTAACTGCCAAATAGCGGTCCTCATTCGGCGTTGTAACTCGGGGGCGACCTGTGCTGTAACGTCTAATCACATTACGATCATCTTGGAATCGTTGCCAAAGCCTGGAGATGACACTCTGGGCGATTTCAAGTTCCTCGGATACTTCCAGCTGGGTACGTCCACATTCCAGTCGTCCGATAATTCTGCCACGTAAAACAAATGCCTCCTTTGTGCCATAACTATGCGGTTTTTGCACTGAAAGGCTTTCACAGCGCTTGTGAACAATTTTACTTCTTTGCCACCATTCCTTATATACCCCTCTCTTACACTCTCGTCATTGTGACGTACCATCCACGCCATCTGGTGGTTTCCTGTAATTTGCATATTCTTCTTCAAGATGTGGTTCATCATTCCACAGGTGAAATTTTTATTTTAGAGATCAATTTCTGTGTGATTCTGAATTATCCTTAATTTATGGACATGAGTGTATAATGAAATCTAAAAATGCACACACGGTAATGTTATTGGAAATATTAGGCAAATAATTATAATTATCGTTAATATAATCTTGTTTTCATTAATATAAAAATTACACATATTTTAGAGACTTGAAATTGACGTTAAAGTAAATATTAGAGATTTAATAAAGACTAAAAGTGTTCTGTTTATAATTTTTCAAGGGTTATCTTACAACCAACTGAACGATAAGTAATTCTAATTTGCGTTAATATATCCCGCAGTAATTTCAACAGAGGAGATTACTTGAACTTAAAAAAAAAAAAAAAATCTGTTTTGTCTCATGCAGATGTGATTTTAGTAAAATATTCGCTACTTCTCGTATGAAGAGCGGGTGCGCAGCTATTTTAAAACAAACGGTTGTCCATTTCATGTAGTGTCTGAGGTATTTAATGCTACAACTTGAACAATATGATGTAGAAATAACACATTTTGAAAGTCGGGAGTTCTCTGCAAACCGCTAAGCTTTTCACTTTTCTGATCGCGAATGACACTGACGTAGTTTTTTGAGTCATTATATTGCAATGATGCCAGGTTAATACTCATGACGCAAACTTTACATCAAGAGTCAAATAATTTTGCTTTTATTTTAGATTCCACATCACTGGAATTAATTGAAATTACTCATGTTAGGAAAATTTTCGTTTACTACAGTGCGAAGAACGGGCACGCAGCTAGTAAATAAAAATAAATACTATATTTTCGGTGTGACATTATATATACGGATTAAATCTCAATTTCTTTTAATTCAAATGCCGATATATGTTGATATAGTTATTAATATATCTACTAATGTGGCTATATGTAAGTAATTGTTATTATTAATATTAATTTTCAATAAAATCCCAATAATAAGTTAGTATAAAATGGTAACGAAATCGCAGTCCTTAATTTTGCGAGACTCGCGAGACGTCTCGCGTCTCGCGCGAGACGAGACAGCAATTTCTTTGCGAGACGCCAGACGAGACTAGACGCGAGACGAGACGAGACAGCCCCGATTCTCGTCTCGCACGTCTCGCGTCCATCCCTAGGTGCATGCATTCGATTGATCACAAATTCGGTTCGTGTATTATAGTTCACCAGGGGCGTAGCCACGGGGGGGGTTAGGGGGGTCATAACCCCCCCCATGAGGAATTTTTTGTCATACAAAATGTATATTCTTCACTACATTATCACACACACGTATACATATATATGAGTTGTAGTAGTCGTAACCCCCCCCCATGAAAAATTTCTGGCTACGCCCCTGTAGTTCACGGACATATGACATACATAGTTTATGGTTAGTGTACAACTGATAGTTTGTTAATAGGGTTGAAAAAAAGAATTCTTATTCATGAAGGTCTGTGCGCGTAAATTATTTAAAGTGCTAGATGATGAATACGAATAAGCTGAAATTCTGTATCTAGGTAGTAGGTCACCGTCACATAACCAGTAAAGATTTTGGAGTGTATGTTGGGGTGCTTATAGTTTTTTTTTACAGGACTGTAAGAAAAAATTCTTATACATGACGATCTATGGAGTGCAAATTATTAAAGTGTGTTCATGTTTATATGCTGCATTTAATTAATCTCAATTTAGGTACGCATAGTATAGGTCACTGTCTTACAAATTGTATAGATTTCGGGGTGTGTCGGGCTTACAGAGCTGCAAAAAGTATTCTTATACACAGCGGCTTATACATTCAAATTATTTAAAAAACACTAGCGTGAACAAATCATTCGATTTGAATAAAATTTATTTAAAAGCTTGGTAAAGGTCAAGTGTTGGGAAAGTCAAATGGAGTCATTCCAGATTTTTTTCAAATCTTTGACTTGTCCTGAAAAGTTAGCAAAAATCCGTAGAAGATCCACTAAAAACATGCGGATCCGGATACGGATCATTTTCTTCGCTAAGACGGATACGGATAAGGATGGTTTATTTTTTTTCTCTTACGGATCATTTTTTTTTCTTAGAATATCCGTGGATGCGAGTACGGATATCTGGCCAGGGCCCGATTATGACCAACAGGGGACCCGGGCATTGATGAATTTGAGGGCCCCATCCATGAAATTTATTTTATTTTTCATAAAATTTTGATATAAAATAGAATCTTTCAAAAGAATTCTTGAAATTGAGGCTCTTTCGAGATGGGGCCCTGTATCTGGCACACCTCTACTTAAAACAGAAAGAATATGGTCTAGCCACATTCTGGACTGCTGGTCTAGTCTGGATCTAGTCACAAAGTGGTTAAGTTGGCAAACCTAGCTAAATCAAACACCTCCACTTCCCTAAAATACAGCGCCTCCTACATCCAATATTTGAAATTTCAACTTTCCAAAGCACCACTACTACTTTCAGAAAATCGTCTACTTTCATTTAAATGAACCTTATATCATACTCTTCGAAATTGCAACGAATAATAAAAAATGCATCGATATTTTTAAGATCTCTTGTTGAATACATTCAAAGAGAGAAATTTGCTATTTTACTACTTTTAACCATGCATTGACATAAAGTATTCAAAACGAATTTAATGTTTAATTTGGGTTGCTGAACTCTTTTTTGATTCACAAAATAAATCTTTGAATATTTTGAATTACCGATCCCAATAAATATATTACTAAACGTCATATTCCTTATGATGCATTGGACTGAAAATTCAGCCTGGGAATAATTACTTTATAAGATTAACCATAGTTAGTTACCTGATGCAGATAAGTTTGGCGAAAACTAATTAATCATGTTGAAAACTAAGCATTTCAACTACAAATTATCTTACAGATACAAAGAATGTAATAAGAAATAACTGTCTTGAAAATTATATAAATGTATACATTGAGATTAACATTATATTTCGTCCGAAACCATGTTATTTTTTATACTAATGCTACAACGAAAAATTTAACTTACAAATAAACTCTCCGAGCATAGAAAACGACTTATTAATGAATTAATTTCAGTATTTCAGTATCTTGAATCTTTATTTTACTTTAGTAAGTATTAAAAACATGCAGAAAAAGTTACATTGCGAAAAATGTAATTATTTATCTTTATTAAAATGTTTATATAAAAACTGCTGTCCATCGCCTTTTTCTTATATTAAATATATTCTTAGTAAAAAAGGTGTAAGTTGTTCCAAATATGTTCTAAAATGTTCCAAATGCAACTCTCTTTAGTGATTTTTAAAAGACTTTTTAAGCAAAGTAATTTAAGAAAATGGCAACAGAGTTATTTCTTATGGCAATTTGCTAGCTGACTGATGATGAGTTTTATGAGAGGGATTGGGCCTAAGGAAAATCGTTAAGCTTTTGTCTCCAATAAGTTTAGTTATCTCAATCTGTATTTAATCTTACGGTTTGTCAGGAATCGTATGCTTTCTATCAGTAGGAGTAAATAAGAAAGTTATCTGCAATTTCGATAAAATTCAAGCGCCAATTATAAATATGCTTGTGACAAATTTGGACGCTTTGTAATATCAAAATAAGACATTTATGAAATCTAGGGAATTTACTCCTTTAGGAGGCTGTAGCTCAAAAACTCACTCCATTTTGCTGATGTAATAATGAAACGTAGCTGTGATCATGGGGACACGTGGAGTAATGTTCATCTGCGAGTCGGGGTAGTAATGAAATACTACTATTTCATCGGATTGGTTCGGATTTCCAAACAGCGAAAAAAAAAATGATTAAAAATATGACAATACTTTGTAATCAAGACCCTCTGATGCCGGATAAAATCGGAACGTTTCGCTACTACAACGATGTAGAATATCTACTGTAGTATATTTTCGAGTGAATTTTTTGTTCTTTAAAAATATCTTTAGTAGTACTTGATGAGACTGTTTGTGTGAGATTTTTGACACTAAACTCAGCGTAAAGTTTTGATTTTGTTCCGCCGGGACACTCGGACAAATTTATGAACAAACTGAGTTAAGGCAACTGTTTGTTAAAAATTGCACCCTGGTGCATAAGTAAAATATTGAAAGTTTTCTTAGTTTTGTTTGTTTATTTTAAATTTCACTGGCCGTGAATTGAAAGGCAGTCGGGAAAAAATAATTGCATCCAAAACGCACGATGTATGACAGGGAGACTTTCTATCAAAGTAAATATTCAAACAAAATACAGCACATTTTGTCAAATATGTTATACAATACATGATTTTGCTAAAGTACTTAATTCCAATTATTTAAGTCGTAGCTTAATACTAAATGTGTTAATTAACTCGTTCATGAACTCGATAAACCAATCAGCATTACGGCGAACAACAAACTCGCCCTAGTAATATGTATACATTTCAAAGTTTATAAACATTTCAACCATACATTTTAGATCTCCATTTAAATTTATTTATAATTGAAATAATAATAAGAAGAATGAGGCCCCTGAAACATATAGGAGAAATTTTTTGGAATTATATAGCATCGGTGCAGCTGTATACTGAAATCATGCAGTTGTATATTGAAATCATGCAGCATTAGAAGAAATTTATTTTTAAAAATTCAGATGAATAAGGAAACAATTACTTCAAAAAAAGAGCAATTCCTTAAACGGAATATTTATTATTGCAAAACACTTTATTTGCTATCTTTTCACGGTCAAAAAACTACGGCACTAAAGTTTATGAAAATAAAGCGATGGTATTCTGGCTGTCGATCTTGCTATAAATCCTACCTTTGTTTTTCATATATTTGGCCGTATCATGAAACTACTCTCTCACGGTCTACAGAATTGGGTAAAACCGAAAGTGCTTGCTTTGTTTTGCGTATTAGTTCTGGAAACCTCTGTGAAACAGCCTCTCAATTCCAAAATTTTACTAGGCTTTCGACAGAACCCCCGACATATTACTACCTTACATACCTCTTGTAAACAGCATACTCAAGTCTTATTAGTAGATCGTACTATCTGCATTAACCTAAGGCAGAATTTTGAGACATTCTTTTACTGATAAATGTTGAGAAAAAGTGAAAGAATAGAAGTTTGTCGAAATTGCTGTATGACGCAGAAAATTGTAAATTATGTGAAATTCGCATTTTCACACATTTCTTAGACTTTAAAACACATGTACGTTTTAAACAAATAATCTCTAAAAATTTCCTTATAATAAAATATTTCTGTATCAAGAATTTTTACTTTACAGTAAGAAAAAAAATATTAAACAAACATCCTAAACAAAATTATCGACATTCGTCGAAAAAGCAAAAATTATTTTTTTACCTTCCTGTTTCATTCATGCGTTAAACATTTTCATCAAACTTTCTGCTCTTGTCTAATTAGCGTTTTTTGTTAGAATTTTTAAATCGTTTCATTTTCTGACTGAGGACAATTTCGTTTCCTACTTTCATAAAAGTAATTTCCAAAACCTCCGAGTTTAGTTACACTTGCGTTTTCTTTCAGTCTACATTTTATTCCTAGAAAAATTCAGTTACAAGGAAGGAGATTTTTTTCAGATAAGTTTTTCATCCAGAAGTAAATTTTTATCGTCAAAATTTTTTTCGTTCAACCACAAAATGAAGTAACATTTTTATAATTCAAAAGTTTCATTTCGTATGTCACAACTACTTTTTGTTAAATCAATTCCAAATTTAAAAAAAATAATGATAATCAACACTTTATATTTCTAAATGTGATATTTTTTCTTTTAAACTTTTATTTGTATATAATATATTGTTGTTTGCCCATAAAGTAGCTCCAAAAATGCTACAATTATCTCCTATTTAAACTAACTACAACACTTTAAATTTTCAAAACTTTATAAAATGCATTGAAGACGAAACAGGGAGAGAGTATAAGATACATTTTTAACAGTATTCGGTACATGCAGGACCGGCTAAGGTAGCTGGCGCCCAGGACAAGCTAATTTTTGGCTCCCTTTTTTAAATAAGTCTAACTCGTTTATATCGAGTCCTTATATAAGAAGAACCCGGATTTTACAAGGAAATCAAAAATACCTGGCTGGTACAACCTTAAGTCTATGGAAATATATAACTCTCTTTTATACGTGTAACGCCCGGTTATAACGAGGAATATTTTCGTGATTTATAAAATTTCTTTTTACTTCCACCTTCCCAGCTCAGGTAATTGTTGCTTAGAAAAATTCTTTTAACATTCCGAAGTCCGAAAAAAAAAGAAGAAAAAGAAAAAGACGATGATAACTAAGAATATGAAGAAGCTACAAAGAGGGCTCACCTTACCATGGGCAGATGGGACAGTTTGACATTGGATAAACCTCCGAAAGAAAACAGATATCAAATCCCTCTCCCTAAGATCGTGCTTTGATGGCGCCCATAAATACATGGCACCCCGGGCAGCTACCCGAGTTGCCGGTATCTTGAGCTGGCACTGGGTACATGTCATTTATTTCATGAAAAAAATTAAATTACCAAATGTCCTAAAATGTTGATGTAGCAAAATGTGGCTTTATTGTTATTATTATTAAAACATGAAATTTCTAAAGCGGTATTTCCCAGCCACTGCTCTGCGAAAAATCAAATAATTCTTCATACAATAAGCAGTAACTAATGTCGCCGTAACTAAAAATTGTGTTTAAATAATATTTGATTTAATAAATAAAATATCTGCTGTTTTTATTTTTGGTGATTGCCGTTCCACGAAATGCTTCTCCTTTTTTCTCTGGTACACAGTTTCAAAAATTTTAGATATAATGATCTGGCTTGTGGCCAGTGCCTGCCCATTAGAAAAAAAAAAAAAAAAAAGATATAATGATCTAAAGTGTAGGGATAGAAATAGGTTATTGCATTAAAACTCAGTTCTTTATAACTGCGCATTCACTCTTTAAATTTTCGCATTTTAAATTTTAATTAATTGTTTAATTTACTGAATTAACAAAACTTAAAGGCAAAAATTATTTTTAAATGACTAAATTATAAACATATACTCTTGAAATGTGAATAAAGTCAATATTAAGGCACTCTCATTTAATTTCTCTAGTTTGGCGGGGAGGACTAGCCCTAAACTATTTTCAGAATCTTATACTTATTTTAAAATTACTAAATTAAAACATATACTCTTGAAGTGTGAATAAAGAAAATATTAAGTCACTCTCATTTAATTTCTCTAGTTTGGCGAGGATGACTAGCCTTAAACTATTTTCAGAATCTTATAGTTTTATAAAATACAAATACTTCTCATTTCTCCGTCTCCTTCGAACTTTTTCCACGTTATTATTTTTGCTTCTTAGGAACAAAATTAATTTACCGTAAAATCAAAATATTATCATCGAGCAACAGAGTTAGTTCATGAAGTAAAATTTTCCGCCTTTTCCCAGCCACATGTGATCGATAGAACATTTTTCGCTTTTCTCCAAAAACTCGTATTTTACCAATTCATTAAAATTATTTAGTTAAAAAGTTCCACTCCTCTAGCTATCAAAGAAACAAGTTTTCCTTTTTCCCCCTCCAATCCCCCTCCTTCGTACTCCGTCACAACTCACATACACACACTTTTTTTTTAGCCTAGCTTTGGAAGTAAGCAGAACGAAAAGAAATTCTGGTGAAGGGAAGAGGAAATTTCATTTACATTTTCATTAGAAACTTGACTTCATTCACTAAAGTTGGACGAAAGAAACCGTTTTAACTGGCATGCGCTGAAAAATAAATCACTGCAACCAGAGGTTTTTTTTTTTTTAAGTAAAAATAATTCCAAACAAGGCTACGTCTCACTGTAAATTACATTCATTACTCACATTTCTTGCATAAATGTAAATAATCGTATAGAACCGCGCAAATTTTTAAGAAGTTGACACTTTAATTACAGCATTTTTTTAAATTTGTTAATGCATTCTTGCACTGCGATAGCCAGAACTGTCAGAAGGAATACAGAAATGGAATTTTAAATAAACTCCCTGACATCATACAAAAATTATACTTTGTGCATGATGCATGACTATGGGCAGAAACTAAAACTTCAAACTGTTAAGGCGCTAAGATTTTTTAACATTGTGATGGTTTCTTCTGAGACCTCTGTCTCCATCACTTAAACCGTTAAATACAAGATTAAGTTACAACTAATATCTTCATTTAGAGTTCGTTGATTGCAAATCACACCAAATACTTGGATTCAGTTTGAATGTAACAGCACTTAACAATACATCTTTTTTGCATCAGTACTTTCTGTCCAACATTGATATCCATGGTAATCCAAATAAGCATATTCTCTACTGACTGATCTCCCTGCTGTCTTGTCTTAGATGATCAGAAAAGTCCTCCTTTCAAATGACCGGGGATAGGAGCTTTCCCACATACAGTAGCTATTTCGTAGGCTATTAGTAAGCAGCATCAACTAGCAGCTGCCATCGAACGAGCACCAAAATCTTCTCAATCAGCGTTTTAACGCGTGTTTATAAATTGTTTGCGTAGCTGTCTAACTGACCAAAAAGTCTCAATATCACTCCTCAAATAAGCCAGATGGTTCTCGAAACAAACCAAATAAAAATTTGAATTATAAGCACAGCATTTATAGAAGCAAAAACCTTCAGCGTCATTAAGATATTTGTCATAACAGCATCAGAAAAACATTAAATTGGACCTGCAAGAAAGTGAAGCCAGAACTTCATCACACTTCCCAAGTTTCAAGCAAAAAATACAAGATTTTCATTATGGAAATAATGTTGCTAAAGCCATTAGTAGCAGCCATTAGGCTTCGCTCTAACAGTTACAGGTAGATCACTTGGCTTGCGGGTGACGTCAAAGGATGAGGAATGAGGATCCTAGGGCAGATGAGAATTCACCTGTCATTTTGATGTCATCTGCAAAAAATCACCCGCAACTGCTAGAATTGAGCCCGTTGTCTTTGAAGAATACCAGACAGTACTGAAGCTTAGTCACTGGTTCTGCGATTCGAAAAACATATCTGTGTGTGTAGTCCACACCAGGTTTAACGGACTCGAGATCCTAGTACGTAGATCCTAATTCAATATAGTATTATACAACTCCATTATAATGAACTATCCAAAATTGCTACTTTCTTCATATCCTATTTCTTAAGATCATAAAAGCAATGGATGATGCAAAATATCAAAACATGATTCTCGAATCTAGAGTTTTAAAATTGCAGTTGTTTTTCCTATGCAAAAGAATCTAATTCATCGATAAGTTTCACTACACTTTGGAATACCAATATGTTATTCTTCTATGGATTTTTTAAAGATCTTTCAAATTTATGGTCTCAAATTCATATTTCTCGGAATATTCCCAATAACAATATTAATAAGCGATATATGGGCTTCCATGTCAATTAATATTCATAAAAATGACACATATTTAAATTAACAAGAGATTTTGTTATTCATGAATAAAATAACTCTATCTTAATCTCAAATAATATATCAATATCTTTTGACAATTCTGTTTTTAATTATTAACTAAACTTTTACAGATTAATAGTTTTCTCTTATCAGAAAGTTAATGAATATGCAATTAATTATTACCAAATTTTTTGTAAGTTTTGTTTTTTCAAACAATATGACTAACATATTTTCTTAATAGTTAAAGCAGTTTATAAATTTATTTATCTCTAGAGAAGGTAATAAAAAAGATTAAATTAGAAAAATCTTATTATCCTACTGACAACAGCTGACAAACCACATCAGCATGTCAGACAGAATCAAGCTTCAAATTTTAATAAGTTAGTTTTATCTTTCACTGTGTGTCTACTTTAGACACTAATAAATAAGATATGGTTATAAAGTACTGCCATTTTTAGCATGGAAATTTATGCGTAATTAGAAAAGATATGGAAGTTTTTGATATTAGCTTCCGTAAGAGAAAATGTCGTTCGTGTCATGTTTGAAACAAACTTGTGAGACTAATTAAGAGATCTTTGGAGGCTGTTCTAAAATACAGTTATTTTTTTTTTCGTCCGTTTTAGAATTAAACACACGTGCTTTTTATTCCCAGTAATGTAAATTTTTCGCTTGCAGTGCCAAAATGTAAATTATTAGACTCTGTCTTTAAGTCATGAATTTGCTTAAAGTTACTAGACATAGAACAATATAATTTGAATTTATTAATTGTAAATTATTACTCATATTCTTTAGCAAAAGTAGAAAATTAGAAAAGTATTTTTAAAATTTTTTATAATATAACGTCAGTGCACTCCTTAGTGCACTTGTCTATAACTTTACAGAAGCAAAGGTAGCCTTGATATGGGTCATTCCATGCTAAGGGGGACAAAAAGTGAAATTTTCGAAATATTTTTACAATTTTTTAGTATATAGACTTATTTGTAAACTACCTGAAATTTTTTAGTAACACAGTAATTTTTTAGTATTTTTTAGTAAATTTTACAGTGTTGCTGTGAACATTACTTAACAGTGAACATTATTTAAAGTTTACATCACATGTTTATAATTAATTTTGACTAATAACGTAAGTGGCCAATACTGTGTAACGAAACTGACTAAATATCAGGTTGTAACGAAAGTTTTCCGCCAGATTTGCTTGAGTCAGCTCATGCGATACCGAGCGATTGATCTTATATGTCAAGTTTATACGATGCCTTGCGCGACTAATGGACATGGTACTAATGTCTAACTCTTTAGCTAACCCTCGAGTGGATGAATATTTTATCTTCTTTCACAAATTCTCGTAGGCGGGACTGATCAGTAGGTCGGCCAGAGCGCTCTGCTTCTTAAATGTCGTAGTCCTCGTTTTTGAAATTTCGGTACCAAATCCTCATAATGTCGTGTGATACAACAATAGTACCTTAAGCTGTACAGATGATTCGGAGTCATTCTGTAGCTGACTTTTTGCAACAGAACTGAGAGTAAATGATTGTTCAATCTGCTGGCGTGATAGTTCCATTTCAGACACCTTATACTTAATCATAAAGATATTTTTTTACAGATTTCACAACACAGTGCTCTAAAACAAGTCTTTTTCTTTCAAATAACAAAAATCGTTTGACAAAATATCTGCAAAGTCACCAACGCGAACTGCTTGTGCAGACAATACTTCCAGTGGCGGAAAACTTTCGTTACATCCTAATACTAATTTTTTTGCAGAGTCTATTGAAATCTCATTAAATAAATAAAATGTTTTTTTAATTCTGTGAATAGTTGTCCATCATATTTAAAAGTTATGGATTTTAAACCTGAATAATATAACAGAAACAAAATAATAAGTTTCAGTTTAACGAAAACTTTTTTTCTGTGCGTAACGTAAGTGACGATGACATTTAATTTTTTTCTGTATATGTATACGCATTTAAAAGTCCAAAATCACACACAGTATATATAAAACATTTTATCCATTATACTAAAATTTATCATAATATTCAACTACGAAGGTCACATAATCAGCACATCGCATTTTAATTAGTAAAAATTCTGTCTAAATGTAACGTAGGTGGCCGTGGAATGACTCATATGCACATTGCATATTATTAAATTAGCATATAAATCCTTGCTTTTTTTCAAGTGAAAATTTTGCGTGGAAGATAAAATGTTTTAGCAGTGCATTTTATGATATTCCATCCAGAATTATGTCCTCTGGAAAATAGCGTTCTCAAATTTTTTGTGCTATTATACTTTTGTACTTTTCAGGTCGTTAAGATGGAGTGTAGGCAAAAGTCAACAAGAAAAGAACATTTTAGTCATCATCTGCTGTCAGGCCCGGACTTGAGGGTAGGGGCCCGCCCGTCTCAACAGAAGGGGGGGGGCTGGGTTATTGTGCAACCGATAAATAATAGGATGTGTTAACTTTCGGGGTATGGGGGGAGGTATAGTGTTATTATTCATTAATTATGATTGATAATTAATGCATTCATAAAATATTGATCTATTAATTAATATGCGTCATTCATATTAATTAATCCCTTGTTCATTCGGGAACCCTCACTCAAAAAATTTTGAGAACTACATTTAAAATGAAGTGTTAATTGCCAGCCGTCTGATTAAATGCCAGCCGTCTTGAAAGCATCTATGTCACTCAGAAACCGATAAGTAAACCAACACTTTTTACAATTTTTTACAGTTATTATATATAGTTTTTTTGTGTTTATCTGTTTAAATACATTTTTTATTATATGTAATTTATGTAAAAAATTGGGGGAGCTTATAATTTATCGAATTTAAGTGTTTTGGGGATTCATCTAAAAATGGTAAAATATCCCTATAAGTGAACAGACATCGACATTGTAAGATAAATTACAAGAATTGCATAATATGCCCAGTAAATGAAAATAGTACAATACACATGAATAAAAAATTATATTTCAGCGGAAGGACATGTGACCAGGGAAGCTAATTAAATATAAGTTTTTATTGCATGGAAGGAAATTACTGTTGCCAGTCTGTAGACAGCAAAACTCTTCAAACCTCATTTCTTAAAAATATATACAAAATTTTTATGCACTCATAGGGTTATAGTTTTGCCCTATCATAACCATTTAAAAAGGGAAGTTTTTTTTTTTATTATTATTAATACACTTAACTGAATTCGGAAACCTGGATGGTATTTTTTAAACATTTTGTTTTGTTATGTATACATTTGACGTACGATTTTATCCATTATACTACGTCTGATCAGACGTAGCCAAGGGGGGGGGGGTTAGGGGGGTCATAACCCCCCATGAGAAATTTTTGCCATACAAAATGTATATTCTTCACTACATTATCACACACACGTATGCATATATATGAGTTGTAGTAGTCGTAACCCCCCCATGAAAAATTTCTGGCTACGCCCCTGATGCTGATGAAACAATTTTGATTGGTTCTTCACGTTAATTTTTTCTTAATCGGTAATAAACGATGTAAATATTCTGCAGCTTCGAGAACTTTTAGAACATACTCATATAAATCAAATACACGATGATTTAACAACTTGATTTTTTTTCTACTGATCTTACTTTGTCTCTAAAAGGCTGGCAGTAATTTATAATTTACTTTCACATGGTTTTCGCGATTTACTGGAACATAAATAAGAGCCCATAGTTGTGACTATTCCGATTTGTACCACTCCAAAACAAAACTTTTTCCTCCATTACTCCGAAAACATAAAAGCGTTATCCTCTGAAAACGAAATAAAATACACATTGAAAATTTTCATAATTATGTAATAAAAGATAGAAAACTGTGTGATACTTTAAAAAAGTGAAAATCTACCCTTTTCTGACTTTAACAATCTTTTCGCCATTTCTAACTTCAGGAAACTGCTTTATTTGTGTAGATAAGTTAAAAACTGTTGCATCTACGTCTTAAGGTTTTGTTTCCAAACACAGAAATTTGCAATTTTTTGCGATTTATGAAAAAAGTTTTATTCAAAATATGTTATAAAACTCAAACCTTTAGGCCGATCGACTTCCAAATTTGCATAAATGCGTTAAAAAATAAAGTGCTAGATGCACTGTGATAAAAACCTGAGAATGCACCCGTTCCCCAGTTTTTAAATTCAGAAAAGTGCTCAGAACAGTCCGTTTGAAAAAGGTACTTGAAAATTATTCCGATTTTTATTGACATTAAGCGTTCAATTTAGAACTAATTTAACAACATGAGTGGCAACAGTGTATATGAAGTTATTTGTTTTAAGTGGAATAAGATTAAATGTGTGTACTAAGCGTTGACATATTTTTGTCAAATGTTTTTCTAGCGTTTTATTGATTATTACCGCCACAATGTTCTTTATCCTCTAGTCAGAAATAGTAAATTACAAAAAATAATAACCTGTGAAAAAGTTGAAATTTTTATACTTATATTAATTTACAGGTTTTGAACAATAGATCATTAATTTCATTAGCTGCTAGCAAAATAACAGTTTTGGACCGTAGTGTTTTTAATTCGAATTCTCAGTTTAAATTCGAAATTAATTTAAAAATTCAAGTTTTTCTGACTTCAAAATCCTGTAACCATTAAAAGTAATCCACACTTTAATCGAAAATGAACTAACTATGCGACATGAGACCTGGATCACTAACTTTAAAAATAAAAGGCAATATCGAGCTCGGGAAATTTCAGATTTCGAAGACATAAAAAATTTATGAGCTATTTAGTTTGTGGAATGCCCTGTTTATTCTAAATGGCCAAATAAAAAATCTCCCCTTTCATCGTTTAAAGAAAATCAAATCTCATTCGAAAGCAAATAAAGTTTGGCATGTATTACCTATGTTTACCTCCATGTTTTCAGTGATGTCATTTATGGAGAAAGCAGTCAAACCATTAAAGTTCGGGAAAATGTTCTCCTGGGTTATTTTAGAAGCTGTGTAATTTCCCTTAGATCATGTTTTATGAAAAGACTGTCCTAATGGTGCAAAACTTTCCATATTCCCATGAGTAAATCTTTACTGAAATCTCGAAACTTTTATTTTAGATTTTGGTTGATGTACAGATTACATTTATATCTGGCCCTTTTTTATGGATTAAAATCACTTGGATTTATGCATGTGGTACATTCGGGATTATCTTGGGACCTCGTCATAATAAGCTTTTTGCCGGCAAATGGTTAAGTGGCTAACGAACCATTTCATCACACCTAGTGTCCGGGCTCAATTCCTGGCTTAAGTTCCGATCCCTTTTTTTATGGATCAGAATCGGGAAAATTTGGATTTATGTATATGGTACATTCGGCATTACCTTGCGACCTTCTCACAGTAAGCGTTTTGCAGCCAAATAGCTAACGAACCATTTCATCACACCTTGAATCCAGGGGTGGAATTCTCCCCCGGTGGTTTCCGAAATCGTCGGTTGTTAGCTGTCGACTGGGTAGAACCAGTTGTTTGGTTTTCGACTGCGCTAACGATTCCGGAGGCCATCGGGAGGTCTTTTATCCTATCACAAGAACCCCTTGACGCTCCTCCTTAAAATTCCACATCAAGTGACCTCAAGGCGGGGCAAAGTTAACGACTGCGAAAAATTAGCGACGAGGGGAGAATCCAGCTCCAAGTTGATTCCTGGCGTTCGTCCCCTTATAAAGGGACGGACGTTAACTCTATACCTCCTTCATAGGGGGTAAAGTTGGGTGCCTATTGGATGCCCCCAAAATGACCAACACTTCGGGGATCAGTAGTGAAGATTGCCTGATGGACAGGCGACCGCCCTTGGGGGAAAAAAAAAAAAAAAAAAAAACGCGTTCTTTCCCCGAGAACGAGGTTTATTTTTTTCGTAACATTTTATGCATATATCTGCGTAAAACGTCAGGCCCACTGATCTAACAATATCGAAAATAATTCATTTTAAAATTGTTCCAGAAGTAATCTCCCGAACTCGAGAAAGGGTTGATTTTCAAACTATTAAAGTAGCTAAGATTTATGACTGTATTTTTCTGCATATCTATGCGAATTTCAAACGGACTAGTCCGACAGTGTCAAAAACTCTTTCAAAATTCAAAAATTGCAAAAAAGCGCTAAATATGAAAAAAATTTATTGGATTTTATATTTTTATAACAGACATGTATATATATATATATATATATATATATATATATATCTTTACCTGAATGAGAAAAATTTTAAGCCAATCAGGTATAAGCAGTGCAGATGAATATCGCACGGTATGTATTATCATGTGTACATACATCATATATTTGCACAGAATATCAAGAAAAAGGAGAAACAGATTTTCTTCTTTATATGATATGATAGCAAGATAAATCAATTCATCCGAAAGTATAAGTTCTTTTAATGGAACAACTATCAGTAATTCGATTACAAATAATACGTATTACGGGCATAGCTGTTTAAAAGCTGAAGAGACATGCATGTAAATGGCCGTCGTGCAACACTTTACAAACGTCAACCTTCCCTTCATTGTGCCAGTCATAAGATCAGATGCATCGTAGGAGCCCTTGACATTGGAATGCGTAAAAAGCACGTAGAAGAAGATAATTATGCAATTCGCGACCCGAGATGGCAATTTAACCTTTTAACGCGCAGTGTTCCCACTCTGGGAACACCAAACTCTGACGTTTTGACTGTTGCCAGTCACGAAGAATACATTTTATTTCTATAAAAATAGTTGCGGGTGACATAGCTCCACGAGAATCCTTTACTTTTTAGCACGTCATTCCCCGTAAAAAAAAAATGGTCACGATTCTTTTTAACAGCACTTGCATCTGCTGAAAAATGAAAGAACGCGAGAACAGCTGGATAGATTGCCCAATGCTGAAAAAAGGGCAGCCGTTGCCATCGCTCGACTTAACTAGCAGCAAGATGGCCGACGATCGAAACGTTCATCGCGTGCCACTGATCTAGAGACCCTTTTTTTGACGACAGCTGGCGTTGAAAAAAGGGCGGCCGTTGCCACCGCTCGACTTAACTACCAGCAAGATGACGGACGATCGAAACGTTCATCGCTGACGACAGCTGACGACGAAACGCAGACGATAGCTGGCGTCGCCAGCTGTCGTCTCTAGATCTGTGGCACGCGATGAACGTTTCGATCGTCCGCCATCTTGCTGGTAGTTAAGTCGAGCGATGGCAACGGCTGCCCTTTTTTCACCATTGGAAAAGGGTTAAAAAGCTAAAGAGACATGTATGTAAATGGCCGACGTGCAGCACTTTACAAACGGCAACCTTCAATTCATGGTGCCAGTCATAAGATCAGATACATCGGAGAAGCCCTTGACATTGGAATGCGTAACAAGCACGTAGAAGAAGATAAAAACGCAAATCCCCCACCCAAAATGGCGATTTAAAAGGGCAGAAACTTTCCTTGCAATTCATCCGGAGCATATCCAACCTTCCCCCCACCCCCCTCATGCGAAACGTTACTCCTTTTCATGCTACGGCAGATGGTCATCGAAAAAGAGAGACCAGAAGTAACCAAACTAAAAAAAAAAAAAAATGTCTTGTTAGAAGTCAGATCACGAAATATCCTTTTTCTATATCTTTCTCCCTCCGCCCCCCCCCCCTTTTCTAGAGCGAAAGTAACTTCAAATCATTCTTTCCCCGTTTGTTTTCTCCTTTCTCTGGTGAAATACTCATGGGGATTTCTTTTTTTTTTCTGTTGCTTTTTAAGTGAAGGTTACTGAATTTTTCTTTTTGGAAAAGTACGAATTGTGTGATCGGCAGTTATAATGAGTAAATTTATTACGAGATCATGGCATATTTTGTTTTTTTTTTCCTCTACTTAAACATGGAGATCTGTTTTCAGGGCCCTAGACATGCGACTGCATTTCTATGAGGGCCCCCACCATAGCCTATAGTGGATAACAGGCGCGTAGCCAGGAAAATTTTTCGCGGAGAGGATATGCACATGAAAAATTTTTTGGGGGGGATATGAACTTATATGTGTATAAAAGACGGAATTTCATCACTAATCCAAAAATTTCGGGTTTCGGGGGCGGGGGATATATCCTGATATCCCCCCCCCCTGGCTACGCCCCTGCTGGATAAGACACTGAACATGGCTGAAGTCTGGAGATCTCAGGTTAGGGCTATCGCGCGGCTGTCGATCTAACGGTGGTGGGCGGTTTTCTCCAGATGGAACGTAAATCCGCGTTAGAACCCCTTAAAAGGTCCTCCACCCAAGGTTACCCCCCCAGGCATATGCCTCTCGCGTAGGCTTTCCATAACGCGCAAGCACATACTTCTGAGAAAGGGGAATGCCTTTGTTAGAGGGGGGAGGGGGGGGAAATCTGGAGTGACTCCACTCGACTTTCCGAAAACTTACGATTAAGATCATTACCAAGCAAGTAAATAAATTTTAATCGATGAATAATTCAAACATATATAAAAAATTGAAGCTCAATCGAATGCACCATTTAAACGCTAGCGCATTTTCAAGAATTTCTCCCCATATGCGATAATGTAAAAGAATTCTTTGCCGTAGAAAAGCCCCGTAGAAAAACTGTAAGTCCTATACACGTCAAAATCAATATCGGTCTTACGATGGTGGTTTATAACATATAAACCTAATTTGAGCTCAATCGAATATACCATTTAAACCCTAGCGCACTTTCAAGAATTTCCCCCCAATAGGCCTTAATGTAAAAGAAATCTTTGTCGTAGCCCTGTAGAAAAACTGTAAGTCCTATACTCACCAAAATCAATACTGGTCTTGCGACGGTGTTTTATAACATATATACCAAATTTGAGCTCAATCGAATGCCCCTTTTAGGAGCTATCGTGTTCACTCATATACACACACACATACATACATACATCTCGTAAAATAGCATAAATGAATTCAGAAGACCCTAAAACGTGTAAATACACCAAAATCTCGAAGTCGAATTTTTCATAATTACAATACTTTCTTTACATGGTACATGTTCGGAAAGTAAAAGAAGTAACGAGTGGCCCGTATCAGGAACGCCAAATTTAATTTTAAAAGGAGATTCTATAAATTATTATTAAGTTCGTTATGAGTTTTAAGCAAGCGGTTTCTTAGCAAGACTTTTCCAAATCTGTAAACCATTCAACATTCACAATAACGTTTTTTCTTTTGTATATTAGCCATTTTCAACATCCCCAATGACTGCAAGCGTCGGATGTCGAACATTAGGGCTGTCAATATATATATATATGTGTGTCACATTAGAGCTGCGGGAAAGTTTGTAGTCGTGGACCGGAGAGAGGCAAGGCTGTTGAGGTCTCCTGGAGGCGGCTCGTGAGGTTAGGCAGCTCGTGATTCTGGATTAGAGCCGCTATTGCGGGAACCAGGCCGGATGGGCCGAGGCTGTTGAGGCGGCCGATCGTCGCTGCCGAGCAAACGCTGGAAGCGCTCGGTGAAAATCCTTGGGCCATAGAGGCCGTCTCTGGAAGAAATGAGTCAAATACCAACTGCGATTAAATGTTTTTATTGGACGACTGGATACATATTTCTTAGGCAGTTGCGTCACGCGAAAGATCCGCTCCTGGCCTGCTGCAGGACCTTTTAACAACTTTTGAGGTCGTGTATCATGATCAAAAAGGGTTGCAATTATCGGCCAAAAGCTAAATCTGGGCAGTGGTTTTTCCAGGGCTTGTTATGACTTTTAAGACGCCTTTGTGGCTGGCTGCCGTGGGACCGTCTACCAAATTACAAAGGAATTGCAAGGGATCGTGTAGTAGTTGCAATCCCTGAAAGCGGATTTCTTTGTTCTAACTGAGTTAAACTGCGTAGTTCCAGAAATATGGGATTTTCATGGGCTTTTGATTTGTAATGTTATATACACTGCTGGCCATCGTAAATGCAACACCCTGAAGGAAGCATGCAAATAATATGAAATTTACAACATGCATTAGCTGAGGTGAGATATGCAAATGATTAGAATTTCAGCGCAGACGCACATCAAGCGCGCCTGTGGCGCCACCTCAAAGCGCTATTTAAGGCTTGGAGATTTCGACGGTTTCAAGTACAGCAATTGTGTTTTTCTTGCTTTTTTTTCAAAAAAACGATAAATTATGCCTCGTAGGAAACAACGATCATCTTTTGATCAAGTATCCGAGTTTGACAGAGGAAGGATAGTGGCATACCGAGATTGTGGGTTATCTTTCAGGGAAATCGGTCGTCGTATTGGACGAAACCAAACAACTGTGATGCGGATATGTGATCGTTGGGTGCAGGAGGGTACGACGGACAGACGTGATCGAGCTCAGTGCACCACGTCACGTGATGACAGGCAGATTGTACGCATGGCAGTGACGGACCGCTCAGTCACATCACGAACCATATCACAGCAGATTCAGTCTGTAACGCATCATCCAGTGTCTGCGCGTACCATTCGACGTCGTTTACAGCAGAATGGTCTGTCCGCAAGACGTCCGTTGCTTTGTCTACCTCTGACGCGGAACCACAGACGTCTCCGCCGCCAATGGTGCGATGAAAGAAGGATGTGGACGACAGAATGGAATGAAATTCTCTTTACTGACGAGTCACGCTTCTGTATGCAACACCACGACGGTCGGATTCGAGTCTGGAGACACCGTGGAGAGAGGATGCTGAACAGCTGCATTATGCACCGTCACACTGGTCCTGCACCGGGTATTATGGTATGGGGCGGTATCGGATATCTCTCTCGCACTCCTCTAGTACGCATTGCCGGTACTTTAACCAGCCAGCGCTACATCTCCGAGGTGTTGGAGCCAGTTGTCCTTTCTTACCTTCAGGGCTTGCCAACAGCCATATTTCAGCAGGATAATGCACGGCCACACGTGGCACGCATTGTCCAAGGGTTCTTCGTCAATCACCAGATTGAATTGCTTCCCTGGCCGGCGCGCTCTCCGGATCTTTCGCCGATAGGAAAACATGTGGTCCATGGTTGCTCAACGACTGACCCAGAGTTCATCCCCAGCTGTCACACCAGATCAACTTTGGCAACGTGTGGAAGCTGCTTGGTCTGCTGTACCCCAAGAACACATTCAAAGTCTCTTTGAATCAATGCCGAGGCGTGTGGCAGCTGTGATCTCCAACAACGGCGGCTACTCTGGGTACTGATTTTGGCAGGAACCACGCTTCATAGAATGCTGTAAATTTAATCATTTGTTACTTGGTCAACATGTTATTCTACACAATAAATTTTGTTGTGATATCTCTTGTTTTTCTTGGTGTTGCAATTTGGCGTGGCCAGCAGTGTATATATCATATACATAATATCATATTATATATTAATGCTAAGATATTTAAATGGGTTATCCATTATAAATGGGCAATTCGATATTATTTGTTTGATTTTTAAAAGTTAACTAAATTAGTCAATCATTAACAGTTCTGATTAAAAAAAGTTTTATAAGAGACAGGTTTATAAGTCTTAGGTTGAAGTTTCAATTTAAGGTAAAAGCTGTCACAGCTTTCAAAGATAAGCTGTCTGTTCGTATCCCTTCAAATTTCAGATCATTAAAATAGCGGAATTGAATCATTCCTAAAGCTTTTTTTTTTTCTTTTCTTTTTTTTTTTTCTTTTTTTTTTTCTTTTTTTTTTTTTTGAGGGGGGGGGGGGGGGTGGGAGTTGTATGTCTATCAAATTGGAAACCGGAAATTTGCGGAACTCTGTCAATATTTTGACAGAAAGTTCTTGTGTTTATTCATTGTGTAGAGATATCAATGATATAGAGTGCATTTGAGCAATCTTTCCGGATATCAGATTCCGATTTGAATGGAAAGCTGACCCTTGAGATCTTTTTAATTTCATAATCGAATTGCAAAAATATTTTTAATCTGCCAAAATAAATATATAATTCCGGGACACAATTTAGAGCTTTGATCGCAAGTATGTAAAAGATAAAACACAAACACTTGCTGAAACAGAGCATGTCGACAAAATGTCACTCAAAGGACGAACGAATTTCAACAGACCAAGTAGATTTTCTTCTGCGGTATTTGTGCAGAAATGATTACTGAGAATCAGTACTTTTTACTAATGCTTCAAAACTAAAACCAAGGTAATTCCTCAGTTCATCGACATGCTCTATAGCAACTTACTCTTTGAACATCTGGGGGCCTAAAATTCCGTTCACTAGCTTTGAGTTTTCACCGCGACACAAATATATATATTTTTTTTAAATAAAAAAAGCATGTAAACTTTTTTTCAACTTTAAAGATTGTAAGTAGAACTTAAAACTGGTTTCCTCTTACTTATTATTACCTATCTCAAAATTTTATTATTTTTTACAGCTTTAAAAATGCTCGAACTTACTAGCATGTGCAGAATTTCGCCAAGGTTCTGGCCATCCATTTCTTTTCTAATTTTAATATCGAACTTGGGTTTAATTTTCTGCTCCCATCGTTGCAAAGACGCTTCTAGAAAGTAACGCCGGATGCAGAAGGGAGTCGACACCGATACGTCTCTCCACTAATGTTGAACCAACAGGCTAAATCTAGATTCGATTGGGTATCAAGCTCCATATAACGTCCATCCTTCGTCACAAATGCTTGAGCTTGCTGTGGAATGAAAACAACTTTACCTTCCTGCCTTTTCCCAAGACGAGACAGTCCTCCGCCCAGGTAGATAGCCTCCGCGTAGCATTGCCGTAACACACACATACACAAGAGGCTAAGAACTTTCTTTAAGAAACTTTCTTGCTAAGAGAGACAGAAAACTACTGATTTTATCATGATACAATCATCGAAAAAAAAAAGGCACTACAGTGAAAAAAAAAAATCTTGTCCGAATCCAGATCACGAAATTCCCATCACTTTCGTGCATTTGAGAAAAGCAGATTCATGCCATTTTTCCCCCCTCCTTTCCATTATTTTCTATTCTTCAATGAAATATATAGTCGTGGGAAGCATTTTATTGCCTTTTCAGAGAAGGTTGCTAAATTTTCTTTTTGAAACCATGATTAAACTGATTTTACTTCAGATTATTCGCAGGACCCTCTTTTCTAATGTCGAACTCGCATCCATTTGATATTAATTTTTATATAATTTCTTGACTTAAAATTTATTTTGTGTCTTTAAGAAAGATCTGTTTTTCCCTGAATCGTTACTGCAAATTAATGGATGCCGAAAGAAAGGTGCGAAATCCTTTCTATCGATTTCTTTAGATATCTTCCCGAAACAAATATGTGTACGGTATGCAATAATAAGGTATCGATGTATAAATACATCTGTATTACCCTTAAAGGTATCATAGCCTCAGTCATGTGATCATGAAAGTCAAGAAAAGCCTTATTTTATGTACAGCAAACACTCCGAAAGGAGGTCCTTACTGTGTGATTATTCCCGAAAACTGTTTGGAGACCTCTCCAAATGTTCTGTCGCTCTTCAAACAGCGAACAGAGTACTTTCTTCGGACACATAATAAAAAAAATGAAAGAAGATAATCAGAAATTACTTTCTCAATTGTCGAAATAAAAACTCGACGCTACAGTCATCTGTAAAACCTCGTCTGAATAAATCTATTGAGTTCTTAAAGAAATTATATTTCATTTTCTTTAAATTCTGTTATTGTCGATTAAAATTTAAATGAATTGAATTCTGAAAAATCACTTACACATAATAGTATCTTACTCGATAACCACTTTTTTTTTCCATTTCCATGAAATGGCAGCGCTTTGAAAGAAAGAAAAAAAAGTGGCTGAATATTCCAAAAAGCATTAGAGTCTCGAAATTTTTAAATTATTTTGAACATCACACTCTTCAACAGAATGGGGCACTTTTTAAATTGTATTTTCATCAAACTAGAGAGAACAACAACAACAAAAAAATGTTCCTTCGCCAGCTTTAAAATAAAAATATAAATGAAAGTTTCTCTGGAAGAAATAAGGTATGGCTCTCGCAATTAATCAAAAGTTCGGTTGCTTGGTTTAAAATTTCCCTGTATACACTCTCAAAGAATTCTCCTGTACTCTGAGACAAAAGAGAATAATTAATTTAACTTCTCAAATTTCGAATTTTTTGTTTCGGTTATTTTTAAACTGTACAGTTCATATCGTTAATAAACGTTTCAATAAGAATACTTTCACTTAATGAAATGGACGTCTCAGGAAGTCTGATTATTTAAAGTACGTATGAGAGAGCTTGGTTAATCCAGTTTACTGAATTAATTTAAAAATGCTTTTATATCGACTTAATATCGAACACCACAAAAAGAATTCTGAGACTTAATGAGGCACAATATGTCTGGTAACGTCTTTGTAAATTTTTCAATTTATGTGTCCTATTTAAAAGTATATTTCATCATTAAAGGCTTTCATATTTTAGCACTATTCGTTAAAATTTATAAGTTTTCAAAAAGTCGAAGTAGAAATAAAAATGTTTGGTTTATCTGTTCAAAGTTGTGAGTGTTAATGTATGTACATTACGTAATGTCTTCCAGAACTAGACATACATGAAATATCATAACTAAGGGGTGGAATCATAGATAAACATCATAAATCATAAAATCGCATGCTTACATTTTTAAATTTGGAATTATTTTAAATGACTAAAGGGTTAACGCATATGCGTATGTGCGATTCCGGTATATCTGTCAGTGTTTCTGCAAGCAATAGGTTTTTGCAATTTTGAAAAAAAATAATAATAATAATTAAGAAATAAAATGCGAAAGAACTGAAATAGCAACAAAAATTCAAAGTGTTTTAGAAGCGCCAGTAAGTTATTGTTCTATTTCTTTCATATTTGTGTATTTTCATTTTTCGAGTCTGGGAACTCTAACTTCAGTTTTCGTTTGATTGTTAAATTTAACAGCTTAAATCGCAACAGTAGATTCTGTTTCTACGATAACTGCAACGTTAAAAATAGAATGGGGAATTAGTTATTTATTTTAAATGGGCAATGATATATCTTGAGCTTGATTTTCATATAGGTGCAAGTAAGATAGATTTATTTTCCTCTCAGAAGGTTACTTTTTGCATCCACATATCGTAAATTACCCTGACAGATAAAAGACCCTCTGGGTTGTCAAATTATTTTATACTTTAACTATTATGATAGCAGGGGCGTAGCCAGAAATTTTTCATTGGGGGGGGGGTGTTTACGACTACTACAACTCGTATATATGTATACGTGGGTGTGATAATGTAGTGAAGAATATACATTTTGTATGGCAAAAAATTCCTCATGGGGGGGGGGGGTTATGCCCTCCTAACCCTCCCCCCTTGGCTACGTCCCTGTGATACCTATACTTATATTTTGATCCATGGTATAACCTTAGTTAGTTACACTAGAAGAATTATTACGAAAAATATATACTAAAATAAAATCGAAAAACTATGGCTAAACAAATTTATTTTACAAACGGAAGCAATGTCATCTTAGAAAATATAGTAAAGAACATGCCTCATTTTTATTGCTGAAGCCTGTACCTTGTTCTAGAAAAAACCCGAAAGTAGTCCTGAAAAGACAAAAGTCAATTAAGCAAAATCGAACAAAAGATAGTCCTGTTTAATGTAGCTGAATTTATTAGCTTTCGGAAATAGGCATTTAAAGTGGTCTCTGCGTATCATTACTTCTTGTTTCTCTGATGCTATCTCAGTTGTTCCTTTTTGCTTGGACAACTTCCAAACAAAAAAGCAAATGGCTCTGTTGCTGATTGATTATTATAGTTCGCAACTAAACTATCCTCCATTAACTTGTTCGGGTCTATATTATTGTAATTCTAATACTCTTAACTTTATACTGAAGTTATTTCTTCTGCAACTTGCTTGGATGTACGATATTGCAATTCTAATATATGTGTTTTTAATATTTTGTTAACTGCTATTTATTTAAGTCAAAATCTAAAGACAAATAATGAAATTATTCGCGTACACATACCTTTCCAGTTGTAACTTATAAGAATGAGTAATTGTTTATACAGTAAACCCAAAAACAGAAATATCTAAGTTTTAGATAGCAAACTACGAATTTATTTCAAAACAGTCTTTTAATTATAACTTAAACTGCTAAAAGTAATATTGTTCAAAAAACGCATTTTGTATACCTAAGGTGACCATACGTCCCGTTTTGAACGGGACAGTCCCGTTTTTAGGTGGCTTGTCCCGTTGTCCCCAGCACAGCTTCGGGACATCGTAATGTCCCGTTTTTTAGAAAATGTCCCTTGCAATGTCCCGTTTTTAGAAAAAGAACAACCCGCGGTAACGATTTCAATAAAGGCCGCTAAACAATTTAAAATCATCCAACGGCAGTGTCTGTAAAAAAAAAACCCCGCTCCCTCCCTTCTCGAGACGCAGAGAAAACGCCGGGGAGAGGTATTTTTGTGTATATTCTTTTAATCTTCTTTTTTTGTTAACTATTTCAATTTATTTCTTTTTTTAAAGCTGTGTTCCTCTTTTGCTTATTCCTCCTCCTCTCCTTATCTCCACTTCATTTTCCCTTTTCACTCTGGTTTTCTAAGAATTTTTTTCCTTCCGAATGATAACTTCCTCTTTTTTCTGTGTCCTTTTGTTTACATTTCTCACTTTCCTACATTCTTGCCTTGTGTCGGATAGTATTTTTGAAGTCGAAGAAGGGCCTACCCCTTGTACCATCCGAAACGTACGTCGTGCACTATTTTTTTATTGTGTGTTTTAGAAAAGTTTTGTTTTCCATTTTATTTTTATATTAACATTAACACAAGCTTTTTTGCGCGTTTTCTTAACAACTAAAGGATACCCAGACCTGAAAATTGAATTATCTGTTTAATTCAGTCTCCCTACACTATTACCTTAAAAACAGTAGATGCCGCGTTTTGAAGAAGAAAATAAATACACTATTGCCAAAAAAGTAATAGATGTCCCGTTTTGAAGGAAAAAATAAATGGTCACATTATGTATACCTCTCTCTCTGCATTTGATATAATATTTTTTATTTCTTACATTGTGCTTCGTTTCTGAATCCTTTCTCGTGGTATAGTCTTCTCAATTAACTACAACAGAATAGCTTTGAATTATAGTTTGTAATCCATTACTTTGTTCTGTAACACTAAGGATGAATAAATCCTTTGAAAAAAACCATATACCGTGATACATATGAATGTGTTGGATATTCCATAAGATGAATTCAACACTTTGCATGTTTGTCCTTCAGGCCATCAAGAACAATAAGTTTAAAGATTAAAATCAATGGAGAACTTAGTTAAAAGCACATGTTTTGTTTACACAATTCTTTACTTCGAAAACAAATAATAAAATTCTCGGAAATTGTCTGCCTATCAAATGTAATAACTAGCAACGATCATATTTTCAATCAACAGTAGTAGTCCCTAATTCAGCGCAAACTGTTAATCGCCTTTTCACTCAATGAACGCAGCTGTATTTTGAGATTAATTGCTTTTAAATTCCTTGGAAAATCTTTTGAAACTTTATTACGCACCATTTACTTGGAACATTTCTGCAGCATTCAGTGACTTCTCTCGACGAAATACAGCTCCTTGGCATCCGGATTGCATTCCTGTCATGACACTGAGACAACAACTACAGCTGAAATTAATCCTTTTCGAGTCCCTTGCTGAATTTTACGCAAGCTTTTAAAACTGACTTTCGAAAGATTTAATTTAAAATGCTCTCGAGTGTGCGATTTTCCGAATATTTTCGCTTCGAATAGCATATGGTCTATTTTAAAAGAGGTCCGGGAATGGGGGGGGGGGGGGAGAGATTCCATTTTCCATGATGTAGTTGTAGTACATGTATCGAACTATGAATATTTCTTGTTCGAACATTTAACTTGCGGAACTCTATGATCATCTCGTATGGATTGTAAAATTGTTCCCGTTATGATCTCGTTGCATGTTCTCTAAATTATTGACAAAATTTACATAAGTGTATTAAAAGCTGTTTCTTTTCTTTCAGTGCTGTTCTAACTTCTAACAATAAAATGCAGCTAAAACTTACAACAGAGCTCCATACTGGCCAGTTATCAACACGAAGATTATTGTTCTTTGAAAAAGTTATGTTGTGCAGATCTTGTGAAATTGTAAGATATTCTAGAAAACAATAGCGATATCCAATGCACTTTTAAATTTTGATTTTTGATATTTTTCTTACAAGATACTGCAGTAAAATGAAATAGAGCAAAAACTATGATTTATTAATAATTAGTATAGAATTGTTTTAGCTTCGCCCATTTTCTTGGCGGACCAATCGTTTTTGTTGTAATATTTGATCCTTGATGAGAGCATGCTTGAGCTAATTCTTAAAAAGCAGAGACTAAAGAACAAGATTTCTCTAATTACTTATTAAGATTCGTCAACACCGATGAAAAGTGTTATTAACTTTGATTTGTCTGTCATAACTATAAATTTGCTTGATTGCAACAAACATTGTAAATGTTTCTGACATTTGCAAAAAAAAACTTTTTACTTTCCCAGAATGAGTACATAAAATTAACCCCCTGAATTCACGGGTCAAACGTTAACTTAGTTAAAACACATATAAAGAAGCATTTTGTTTGTATAGACATCAGGGTCCCAAATGAAATCCTTAGTCGGAAAAGCATAAAATGTAGAGGAAATGAAAAAAAGATTTGTTTTTTGCGTGATTACAGTAAACGCTCAAACCATCATCAACATCGATACAAGCTTAGTAGCGTCTAGCAAGTGATTGGTGTACTCTTTCGAAGATGCCTGGTGTTCCACGAAGAGTTGCAGTAGCGATTTTTGGCAATGAGGTCCTGATCAGCATCAATTGTCGACGAATTCCTTGAGATGTCCTCATAAGAAAAAATCGATACTTTATAAATCTGGTGAGTTCTGCCGAAGCGACTGGTCCACCTAGTCCGATCCATCGAGGGCCAGGGCTGACATTGAAGTAATTTCGCACATTATTTGTGTTTCCATGTTTCGCACAGTTTTGGGTTTCCATTTTTCTTAGTCATCTTTATTCAGCATTTCAATTCGCCAAATTCCAGTCGTCATTTTGAGGATGAATGATGCAGCCTTGAAACGAACGTTAAGAATTAGCAAATATATAAATTAATCCATCTGGTGTCCATAACCTTTTAGAAATGCTAACAGAGTTATGGCACAAGCATAGTAAACGTGGGATTTTAACATAACATTTACTTTATTAAATTAGAACGGAAGAAACAGGCACATCACCTAGCAAGGTAACATCAAGAAGGAAAAAAGTATAGGCGAAGTAAAAAGAATGCGCCGCGAGCACAGTTACAGTTAAGTAGATAAATGTTTATTGAGAGATACAGAATTCGGGAGAATAAGACATTGCACACTAAAAAAATAAACAATTCAATGCTCAACAATTTTCTTAAGCTTTAGAAATTTTTATGATTATAACCTATTTATAGTATACATGGGATGAATATTCTTCAGCTTACGAAATATTGTAACAATACATTAAAGCTGCTGTGAACTAATAGTATTTAAATATATGTAAAATACTTAACAACTTTTATGTCGCATTTTTGGGACACATCTTTCGGACAATTTTCAATAAAGTGGGTGAGAGATAAAATGACATAGTCATCAATAAAATAAAACTCGGCTGTTCGAGCCTCGTCAGGGAGAGACACCCCCCCCCTCTGAACCCTCCTAATTCTTTAGTTTCATTATTGCCATATTAAAACGATATTAATTGACTATATCATTTTATCTCTCATCGTAAATGTGCGTATTTCGCCTGGCAACCCTATGCTGAAATTTTTATGATTGTAACCTATTCATAGAAAAATACATGTGATGCATATTCTACAGCTTACAAAATATTGTAACAATAGATTAAAGCTGTTGTGAACTAATAGTATTTAAATATATGTAAAAAATTCATGTGATGCATATTCTACAGCTTACGAAATATTGTAACAATAGATTGAAGCTGTTGTGAACTAATAGTTTTTAAATATATGTAAAATTATGTCGCTTTTTGGGGACACATTTTTCGGACAATTTTCAATAACGGGGAGTGAGAAATAAGATGACATAGTCATTAAAAATACATGTGATGCATATTCTACAGCTTACGAAATATTGTAACAATAGATTGAAGCTGTTGTGAACTAATAGTTTTTAAATATATGTAAAATTTTGTCACATTTTTATGTCGCTTTTTTTGGAACACATTTTTCGGACAATTTTCAATAAAGGGGGGTGAGAGATAAAATGACAGAGTCATTAAAAATACATGTGATGCATATTCTACAGCTTAAGAAATATTGTAACAATAGATTAAAACTGTTGTGAACTAATAGTATTTAAATATATGTAAAAAATGCATGTGATGCATATTCTACAGCTTACGAAATATTGTAACAATAGATTAAAGCTGTTGTGAACTAATAGTATTTAAATATATGTAAAATTACGTCGCATTTTTATGTCGCTTTTTGGGGACACATTTTTCGGACAATTTTCAATAAAAGGGATGAGAGATAAAATGACATAATCATTAATATTTATACGTATGAAATATTCGGCGGATTAGAGAAGTGATTCGGTCGGGACTAGGGATGGACGCGAGACGACTTTTTTGCGAGACGAGACAGAGATTTACAGCTTTTTTGCGAGACGAGACACACATTTTTAACATTACGATATAGGGATTTTTGCGAGACAAGACAAAGCTTTTAGGCTATTTTGCGAGACGCGAGACTCCTATTTTTCGTCTCGCGTACATCCCTAGTCGGGACCCTGGCTTTGATCCCGAGCTGCTCGTCGTTGAGACAGGACTGGCCGCCGGCCGTTGGTACTTGTAGCCAGGCCGTCGATAAGATAGGAACGTCCTCGGTCTGTAAGCTGTCAACGTAACTTACACCACACTGATTTAAGACATATTTTTATTAACTCTCACACAAGTTTATTTGGTAATAGAGACCACAAAAAAGTTTCAAATTATATAAGTGCAGATTATGTGATTTATACAGTAATCACAAGTTCCAAAGAAGGTGCATTTATTGGCTACTAGCTGAAGTACCCGTCGTTGACAGGTTAGTACTGAATGCAAATTTCCAAAAAGCAAGAACTTTCGTCACCATTGTAGGAGTACACAGAATGGATGTAGTATGTTGCCAAAGTAAAGAAAACGAAGTTATAATTTTTATGTACAGTCGACCCTCGTTTATCGCGTTTCATTGGTTCCAGACTCTACCGCGATAAGTGAATTTTCGCGAAGTAGGATTCTTTTTTTATAAATCGAATATTTTCGTAGTTAGATCATAGAACAACTGTTAACGACCTTCTAAATGTGTTTTTTAACATTATTAGAGCCCTATAGACATGAAATAGGACCTTTAAGTCACCAATACTCTCGTATTACCCAATATATTAGACAAAATAAGACATATTAGACTTTACAAATATTATATTATTATTATTGTACATTTAATTGTACACAACCACTAATCTATGAAGAATACAACTTGTTCGATGATGAAGTGATGAAGATGAAAAAATGTACCGCACAGCAAAGAAGAGCAAGGTTACTGCACCTCTGAAGGCACGACTTCAGTAGCAGAATCTTCAGGTGGTGCAGTATCTTCAACACGTGCGTCGTCGTCTTCTTCCACTGAATGAACACTAGACGTAGGGAGTGGATGTCTGGGTGCGCGGCTCAAGAACATCGTGATAGGCAGTTGCTTACGCTGTTTTTTCATGTGCGTGAGGAGGCTTTTGTAGGGTTCCATCGCTGCATCAAGTGCATGACCGGAACCGCAATGCACGCATCATTTGTGTATCCCATTTGTCAATCATGTCCTGTAATTCCTTAATAGTTCTCACGACTTGCGAGAGACGCCCAAGTGTAAGGCCAACTTCCTCCTCCTGACCCCCTGGCTGCTCTTCCTTCTCCTCACTCGCAGACTTAATCATCTCCACCAGATCCTCGTCAGTTAAGGGATCCGAATGCGTCTTCAGCAGCTCATCTACGTCATATCCTCGAAAACTTCTCCCAGCATCCGGGCTAGCCCAACTGTCTGATCCACTGCCAAGTTTTTTGTATCCTCTGGGGTGAATCCTCTATAGTCGTGGACAGTTTCAGACCACAACTCCTTCCAGCTGGCCTTTACGGTTCCGTCTTCATTTCCCCCAATGTTGCCTGGATGTTCTCCATCCAGGTCGCGATGGTATACTGCCGCCAGTACTCCTTCAGCAAAAAGTTCTCTCAAGGTACATGCGTTTGACGAGGTGCTGCAGGGTGTTTTGCGTGTAGAGGCTTGGTATCTCCAGACTAGAAGCGGCTGCACCTGGATCGTTCTTCATTCTCACTGTCTCGATCAACTTTTCAAACATAAACCTCTACAACAACAACAATAACACACACAAAAAAGGATTTTTTGAAAAAACCGCTATAGAGTGAAGACGCGAAAGTCGAAGCGCGAAGTGGCGAGGGACGACTGTATTGCTAAAATATTACAGGTTAGAGAGTAACTAAGTAATATCATTTCATTCGCTTTAGTCGTAATTATGGGATGCGTGAACGAATATTTACGCATAGAGAAATAATTTTCGCAAAATCTCAAAATCTAATCAACATTTTTGAAAAATCGGAAGACTAGAATTTAAGTTGAGTGACAACTTATCACATGTCACCAAATTTCGTTTCATTCCCTGCAGTCTTTATTTCGTGGTGCTGGAACAAAAATTTCAGCATTTTAAAACGATTTTCTCAAAATTTCAAAACATAATCAAAATATTTTTAAAATTCTCTCTCAACACCTATAAATTAAGATTAGCAACTACCTATCATATCACCAAATTTCGTATTAGTCGTTAGTACGCGATGCTTGAAGAAATATAACCGCAATTAGAGAGAATTTTCACAAAATCTCAAAATCTAATAAAAATGTTTAAAAAATTGGACTCCTACACTCTATGTTGAGCAACATCATGTCATGTGACCAAATTTCATATCATTCGCTTTAGTTGTTATTACGTAATGCGTGAACAAAAATTTACTCAGTTTGCAACGATTTTCGCAAAATTCCAAAATTTGATCGAATTTTTTTTTTTTTTTTAAGATGCTTATAGTTTAAGGTGAGTGACCACCTATCGTTTCACCAAATACCATTTTTTCACCTTTGCAGTTATTACGTGATGTGCGAACGCAAATTTACGCAGTTTGAAACAATTTTCGCAAAATCTCAAAATCTAATCAAGTTTTTAAAAAAATTCGACGACAATGTTTAAGTTGAGTGACCACCTATCATGATACCAAATTTCATTTCAATCGCTTCAGTCGTTTTTACGTGATGCTCGAACACAAATTTACGCAGTTTGAAAGGATTTTCGCAAAATCTCAAAATCTAATCAAATTTTTTTTTTAATTCAACGCCTATATTTTAAGTTGAGTGACCACCTATCATACAAAATTTCATATAAATCGCGTCAGTCGTTTTTACGTGATGCTTAAACAAAAAAAGAGTCACGGACAGAATGACACAACGACAGACAGACAAACTTTTTTTGAGGGTCGTACCGGATTCTCAGGTGCTTGAAACGGATAGAAATCGCAAAATTTTTGAATTCCAAGAAATGTACAGTCAAAAGTCTAATTTTATTTATATAGATAGATTAAAATGCCCGGGGTCTCATCGCCGCAGGAAATTCTTGCGAGGCATGCAGCCAGAATACCGTGTGAAAGAGGGAAGTAATAGCAATTGCCATTTTACTAAATTTAGATCCCAAGGCCAAGGGTAGCGTTAGTGGAGTATTCGGGGGACACATGATCCCCCTCCCACGTCGGGGTTATTTGCCTAATTCGGGGGGGTGGGATTTTTAAGATAAAAAAAAATCAGAACGGCAGTAAAATTTTTATTTTAATATCGGGAAATTTAAAGAAATTAATAATGGAATTTTTAAACATTAAGATTAACGAAAACCTGGTTTAGACTATAGTTAAAGATCACCAGAAAGAGAAAAAATGCCATACAAAAGAAGTAATCTGCGACCCCGCGAGAAAAAAAAACGGTAGGACCTCAAATAGTTGATTTTCTCGGGGGAAAAAAAAAGAAGGCTGATTAATAACATTCTACTAACAAAAATCCGAATTTCAGAAGAGATCTAGTCCCCCATGATTCAGCGACTGGTTAAATCCTTTGATGCAATACATATAGTAAGGGAGCCCGTGATGCTAAATGGATAGTTACTCGATCGTCGTCAGGACCTATTAGATTTTGTAGTTTAGATAATAAGAAGAATAAAAAGTTACATAATGTTTCCTTTCAGTGGTGGGGGAAGCGTATACAGACCTTCAAAGATGTAAAAAAAAACAGTTACATGGAGATATTCGAGCGCGTCAGATATTGATAGTTTAGATGCCCCAGCGTGTCTTTGATACCAAAGGTATGTTCATCTGCCGACTTGCGTGGTGGGGGTGGCCATCCGGAAGGGCAGAAAATAGAAAAAAAATATATTTTGTCGAGCGCGTCAGATATTCAGAGGGGATGTTAAGTGAACCCTAAGAATGCTCCCATTAAAAAGACTGACGTTTCGGAAGTGACGCAAGCTCGTAGGGAATTTTTGAAAATGCAAAAAAAAATCGCCATATTGAAATACTCGAGCGTGTCAGATTTTGATACAGAAGGTTTAGCTTGATGTTCCAGTCATGGTAGCCTAAAATCTGACGATTATTTTGAGGGGTATCATTAATCTGACAGCTAGAAAAAAATTATGAATTTTTTTTTCAATGTCCATAAAATGTGGCGAATAAAAGCACGTAAAATTATTTAAATATAAATTAAATTATTGAAATAAAGCACGTAAAATTATTATAATATATAAAATTATTTAAATTACACTTTAATTTGTTTAGAAATATTATAAAAATAAAATATATCTGTTGAAAAAATTATTTTCAATCTTCGTCGTCATCCGAAGAATTATCATACTCCGAATCAAATAATTCAATTGGACCTCCAATATTGTCTGCAGTTTTCGTATCTGTAACAGGAAATCGTTATAACCGTTAACACAATTTAATTGATTTCATGAATAACATGTTATCATGAAATTATTAAAAAGAAATATACCTAAATCCGAAGTTTCGTCAATAACTGGTGTTATGACATCTTCATATGCATCAGGTAACTGATTGCCAACAAACCAAGTCATTTGAAAATTTCCATCAACATTTGTCCACCCGTAATCTGTTGGTGACATGTCAATCATAGTTTTATTGTGTGCATTTCTCCACAAGCACGCAATATACACTCTATAACAAAAAAATCGACGCACCAAGAAACAATCATCCGATTGCTTTGAAATTTCGTATGCATGAATGTTTTGAACAGATATGCAAATGATTCAAAATGTGGTGTCCAATGAATGAATAGTTCCAGCAGACGTATATGAGGAGCAGTTCTTCAACGGTTGTTAAAACTTTCGGTTTGATTGCGATTCCGATGACCTTTCAACAACTTAAAAAATGCCTCGCTGCAGGATTCGTGTTCATTACGAGCAACTGTCAGAGTTTGACAGAATTCGTATCATTGGATGGAAAGAGGCCGGTTGGACTAATCGGAGAATCGCTCGTCATTTGAGTCGAAGCGATGCGACGATTCGAAGATGCTGGCAAGGATGGGTGGAAAATGGCAGAGTGCAGCGTCAGGATGGTAGCGGTCGGCCTAGGGCTACAGCGGATCGTGAGGACAGAGTGATGGTCCGATCAGCTGTCACAGCGCCTTCTTCATCTCTATCAACCATCAGACGTTCAACCCAAACACCAGTGTCCATCATGACCATTCACAGACGGTTGAGAGAGCGAAATCTACGCTCGCGCCGACCGTTACGCCACCTGCCACTCACGCCTGCACACTGCCGAGCCAGATTACACTGGTGCAGGGCTCGATCAGGTTGGAATGATGCCGACTGGGGACGTATAGTCTTTAGCGACGAATCCCGCTTCCAACTGTGTCCTGACGGTCATCGAAGACGTGTTCGGAGACGCACAGGGCAGAGGGGGATCCTACTTTCACTATTGCACGCCACACCGGCCCTCAACAAGGCATATGGTCTGGGGTGCCATTTCATTTGACAGCCGGACCCCTTTGGTCGTCATCAGAGGTACACTTACTGCACAGCGGTAAGTGGACGACATCCTAAGACCGGTTTTGCTACCGTTCCTTTTGCAGTGCCCTGGGCTGGTTTTTCAGCAGGACAATGCCAGACCACATACGGCTCTTGTTGCTCTAAACTGTCTGCAAGCTTGTCAAACTCTTCCTTGGCCTGCCAGATCTCTCTCCCATCGAGCATGTCTGGGATATGATGGGAAGGCGATTGCATCTGGCACGGACTGTTGATGACCTCGTTCGACAATTGGAGCGAATTTGGCAGGAAATACGGCAGGAGACCATCCGGGAGCTTTATCGGTCTATGCCACGCCATGTGGCAGCTTGTATCCAGGCTAGCGGCGGGTCAACACCTTATTGAACTTATTACTGTAACTCTGAATAAATTATTCAATTGTTCTGAAATTTTAATCATTTACTATTCTGTACATTGTCTTCCTATCCACCAATTTTCGTCTCAATCGGACACCTCCTTCTTGGTGCGTCGATTTATTTGTTATAGAGTGTACTTCGTTCGCAATAAGTGCTGCTGTAGCTCAGATTGGCAAGGAGGCAAGCAACAAGCATCGTATTTACGGACGTTCAGTGAGAAAGGCGTCGACGTATCTGACACTTTGTAGGTCTTATTAAAGATTTCTATTCTTGCAAGGTTGACATCAGCTAATTTTTTCAAACCATACCAGTGGCAGGTAAAAGATTGTAAAATGTCAAAAGAACCTTCTATATTATGATTCTCTGACCCTACATCGGCAAATGTCTTCTGAAAAACATTTGAACCCATAAAAATTTGCAGAGGTTTTTTTTTTTTTTGCCTCTTCTGTAGTGCCGGATTGTAATCGCATCCTGTTAGCGCCTGAAGAGCTGGTAGCGCTAGCGAAATTATTGGGCCGAGCTTAGCATAAAGAGCAGATACTTCAATATAACGGCGTGCATTGTGAACTCTAAGATCCATCCATATTTTAACCGATGCTTAGAGATGTCCCATATTGACCAACATGATGACAACAATATCTGTGTCTGAAGTTCTGACTGTAACTGTAGAATCTTCTTTCATTTGACTTACCAAAAATACAATTTTTGTATCTGCTTCTTCATGATCAGGACATGAGAATTCATGGTCGATTGTTCAGGTAACTTTATTATCGGTAACTGAATATACATAACACATATCATGATTAAGATGAATTGTTTCGTTACTAATAATAGTAGCCATCTCCTGATCAGCTCAATGATGAATTAAAAACTTGACAAAAGCTTCTTTGAATTTGATATTTCTTAATTCTTTCTGAAAATTTGCTGTTCTTGTTTATTGAGAACCAAAGATGTAGAACTCCTTGTCATCTACACTAACTCGAAGAGCGTGCTCGTTATCTTTGATCGAGCTATTGTTGCACGCTCTAATCTTCATTGACGATCTTTATTGCTTTGGTTCGTATTTTTATTGCTTTGGATCGTATTTTTATTACTTCGGCTCGTGGAAATTGGAAGATTTTTTTTTTCGTGATTCTTGCATCATTTCCTTCAAAATAACAAAAATTCAACCACGCTCGAGAATGTCACGACAACGTTTTTTTTTTTTTTTTTTTTTTTTTTTTTTTTTTTTTTTTTTTTTTTTTTTTGCAATTTTGTAACCCTCCCACTCCCCCCTTACGTTACATTCAAATCGTCAGATTTTCTGAATGTACACTTTTTAGCTAGTAATTAACCTACCTTATCGTAATCTCACGCGCTTCAGTATTTCTGACGATCAATTTTTTTTTACTAATCTGATGAGCTGCCCTAGACGCACGTCCCTACATACAGGACTTATATATAGTGGAGGTACTCAACATGATGCAAGGTACCACCCCTATGTTCATCTGACGCGCTCGAGTAAATCCCCAAAAACACCATGGGCTCCCCTACTAATATGTATATTGTATATTTTAACAAAAAATATTTTAAAGTTCACGACGTGTCTTTGTAATTCTGAACATACATTGAAATGATGTTCCAAGCAGGAACAGAACTCGGTTTATATAAAACAAACCCTGGAAAATATATCTGATGCCTTGTTATGGATTTTAACCCTTTAACCCGCAGTGTTCCCGCTCTGGGAACACCAAACTCTGACGTCTTGACTGTTGCCAGTCACGAAGAATAGATTTGGTTTCTATAAAAATAGTTGCGGGTGACATAGCTCCACGAGAATCCTTTACTTTTTAGCACGTCATTTCCCGTAAAAAAATGGTCGCGATTATTTTTAACAGCGCTGACATCTGCTGGAAAATGGAAGAGTGCGAGAACAGCTGGATGCATAGCCCAATATTGAAAAAAGGGCAGCCGTTGCCATCGCTCGACTTAACTACCAGCAAGATGGCGGACGATCGAAACGTTCATCGCGTGCCACAGATCTAGAGACCCTTTTTTGACGACAGCTGGCTGTTCCCGCGCACAGCCCTTTTTTCAGCATTGCTCTTTTTTCAGCATTGAGAAAGGGTTACGCCTCAAAGGGTTAAGCAAACTATACATGAAACGAATCTCTTTTGTTCCGAAAGTTCAACAAGCTTTGAACTACGTCTCGATATTTAATTTAAAGTATTCACGAGAGTGGGTTTTATCTAGGAATCCGCTTCAAGATATAAATGGCTTTGTTTAAAAGACATTTAATTTGAAAAGCGGAGTGCTTCGGCAAAGGGGGCACAGCGAATTACATCATTATCAAGTTAGTTTCCTCTAAGTCCCTCCCATGGCACATCATAATATTATTCAGCATCCGTGCATTTTGAAATGCCCCTAGACCCCTGTTAAAATGAAGGTCATTATTTTAATGATAAGCCAGCAAAATTCTGTTGTTTTTTTTTTTTCCTCAATTTAATAAGATTTAAAGGTTTGAGGAATTTCAAATAAAATTTTCTTTAATACTCTTATTAAAATCAAGTTTAAATATATTATGTAATTCCGCTGCAGAGAGTAAGCTCTGAATGAAAGTCGAATTGGGTTTATAGTTCTAGATTGATTCTTCCATTACTCTTCAACTGTTACCATATAATGATTAAGAGATTTAAATTTGCTGTTAAGGTTTTTACTTTATAAAGTACTTGTTAATCCTAACATCCGCGTGTTATTTTGCTTAGTGCGCAGTTTTATTATTATTATTATTATTGTTATTTCATTTCTCCATAATGGTCCTATGCAAAGAAATAAAAGCTTAAAAAAAATACTTTTGGACTTCTTCTTTGGAAAGCTTTAAAAAAAAAAAATTTTGGACTTCTTCCAGGAGGGGCGATCGCCCCCTCCTGGAAGAACTCCAAAAATCTGTTATAATCTGTTAAAATATATTATGAAAGTATAATGAAAATTATGTAGCCTTTTTCTAAGGGTGTATTACGGGTACTACTCCCTGTCCTTTTTAATCATCGCTCATATATAGATTTTATAAATAAAATAATTAATTTCATTAATTGGTATAATTGATTATATTAATTAATCATAAAATGATTTTGCGCATTCTACCCCCCCTGTTTCAGGTACAAAATCGCCACCTTCTTGAGTAATTTCTGGATCCGCCCCTGTGGCTGACCATCTAAATAAAATACCCAGTCGATTGCAATCAAAAAAGAGATGCACAGTTAGGTGTTACAATAGTTCTAAATACAACATTTCAAAATTCTACGGGTAAAAGTTTTAGAGTTATGCAAAATACGAAATAATTTTTGGCGCCAAATTTGGTGATATTTTGGTAAAACTCGCAAAGTTCGACGGCAAATGGCGAGAATTTGAGCATGGACCAAACAATGACTGTCTACAGATGTAATATATTGAAGATGTCCATAGACATTAATGTATTGAAATTCTTTTGGGTGGTCCTGTAAATAAACTCCCCAGAAAATTGGAACCAAAAATCGAGATGCACAACTAGATGTTTCAACAATCTCATATATGAAATTTCAACATTCTATGACTAATAGTTTTTGAGATTTGAGAGTTAAATACATACACACGTACACCAAAAGTCGCTAAGTTTGGCGACTTTTGGCGTAATTCTTGAAGGAGACACGTGACTGTGGTCGGACCATTACCTAACTATATGGTAGGACGGTATTGTGTTTGAAATGGATGAATGTCCCTAAAATTGTCATTGACCGTAATGTAATGGAAATTTTTTGAGTGTTCCTGTAGCAGAACTATAAATGATAAAGGCACTTTTTTTCATGGAGAAATTCATTTTGTAACCCTTAACAGAATATATCACTTCTGAGTCGTTTGAAATAGCCTAATACAGGGGTGGCGAACCTTTATGAATCAACGTGCCATTTTTTCTAAAGAAATGTTTAATGAGGCCATTGACGTGTCGTCAAATAATTTTGACTTAGTGATTATTAGAAAAATAATAAAACAAAGTACTAACAACTCAAAACTCTTTATTTACTAACAAAAAATAGGGTTAAATGCTGTGCAATTCATATTAAAATATGCATAGGCGCACCCACGGAGGGGGCTATGGGGGCTCAAGCCCCTCCTAAAGGTGGAAAGTTAAAAGTGAAATGCCCCAGGTAGCACAAAGATATTGACGAATGTCCACCGATATCGTGCAATATTTTGAAAGTCTCTGAATGTCATACATTGAATTTACGACATCTGCCGACATTGGCAGATATTAATTAAAAGTAATCCTTTTTAAAAACAGTTAAGAGAATTTCTTCAATTATTTTATAAACTTATCATTCAGAAATAACATCCTAATGTTTGTTTGTTTTTTTTCATTTAGTCCAATTTTTTAGCAATATACTCATTTCAATATACTATTTTAAACATTGGTGAATATCAGGGAATATCGCAGAAATGATATTCTGTTTACAACATTGGTGAATATCAGGGAATATCGCAGAAATGATATTATGTTTACGACATTCAACTCGCGCATGCGTACAAATCGTTCTTCTTGGCGGGCGGGAGGAATTGGGAATTCCCAAACATCAACAACGTGGGAAGTCGGAAGGTCGGAGTCGCCATTGAACGAACTAATTTCAGGATACATTGCTGATCGTCATGGCAAAGGATATAGAATTATCTTCTAAAATGTAAATACATCTTTTATGTTATTTAACTGTCATTTACATTGTTTTTTTATATATTGATTTATGTATTGTTTGTTTATATGACGATGCAACAAAGAATATGCTGCACATCAAATCAGTATTTTTTTTCTACAATTGTGTAAATATTTCGTGAAACGTGTTTTTGTCTGCACTTTCTATGTTATATTTTGAAAGAGAACGTAAATCTATTTGCCGTTGCGGCCATTATGTGAAATATTCTTGTACATTTTTATTGTGATTGTTATAGCGTACAAAAAATACTGAGTTATTTTTGATAAAGTGCACACTAAAAATATAATATCGAAGCTTGGGGGGGGGGGTGTGATTTCAGCTTCTTAGAAGCAAAGAAGTTTATCTTCATCGCAGTTTATATCAGAAGTTCTAATTTAGTCTCGGAACATACTTCTATTTTTTTTTTTTTTTGGGGGGGGGGGTGAATGTAGAGCTTTTGAAACGTTTAAAGCTCATGTGTTTAAAATTAATGTGAAGAAACACAAGAATTATATTCAATATTAAGTAGCTAAGAAAATAGGAGGAAATACAAATTGTTATTTTTTTATTGTTTAGTGGTTAGTCTAGTAGTTCGCAGCGTACTTTGAGTTTCATTTTGCATGTGATATACCATCATTTCAGGGTTGGGTTTTAGACTTCAAAAACTATTTTTCGACATGACAAGCATCAAAAACTGGTTTAAACCGTCAAAAACTAATCCATAAAAAAGAAGAGAACAATATGCAAACTAATTATGCAGTGTATTTACATTTTGCATTAAACTAAATGCCTAATTAAAATTAATTATATTAAAATATAACAATTATACTAGCACATAAGTTGTGCTCACTAAGAATAATTAGTTTAATACCATTTATATAATACAAATTTATAAATTTAATGTATACAATATTATATATATAAAAATTGTATATATCAGTGGCACAGCCAGAAATTTATTGTGTGTGTGTGTGGGGGGGGGGGGGTTACGACTACTGCAACTCACAAATATGTATACGTGTGTGTGTGATACGGGAGTGAAGAATATACTTTTTGTATGACGAAGAATATACTTCTTGTATGACAAAAAATATTCCTCATTGGAGGGGGTTGTGACTCCCCTATCCCCCTTGGCTACGCCACTGATATATGTAATTATTCTGCAGTTTTTCAAAAATTTCAAACTAAAGTATGGGTAAACATTTCCTAGAAGAAACATCAAGTTAATTTTTGGTTTAATCTAAATATCTAAATTAAAATGGCTTTAAGGAATAGCCAATAGCATAGCAATTTCACTCATTTAGACTAAAGAGATAAAGATCAGGTCGTTTTAACTATCACTATACTAAAGTTTTCTATTCAAAATAGAATTAGTAAAAAATTTTGGGACTTAATGCTATGAGTAAGCACATCCTTACAAAGTGCATAATGATCTACTTCTTAAAAATAAATAAACCTGATAGATGTAAACAAAGTAAGCATTTTTTCTGATTATAGTGCTTTATTTTTCTAAATATTAATTAATTAATTCATTGCAGATATTAAAGTACAAGCTATTTTGCAATAAAGTAAAACACTTAAAAGTATTGTTTATTTTTTCCACTCAATATTTGAGGTTTTTGACATGATGGTTTAAACCATAGGTTCCCAACCTTTTTTGAACTGGCGCCCCCTTTTCTAGTAAATATTTCAATACCGCCCCCCTTCCACCCCAGAGAAATAAGAGCGTACATAATGCATGGTGAAAACAAGAACTAAATTTTTAAAAAATTACTAATAGATAAAATATTGTTGGAATTGGAACTCTACTGAATTTCTTCTTTATTTAAAAAAGAGGAATAAAAGTTTTAGAGAGGTATCTCTTTCTCTCAACAGCGAAGTCTCATATCGAAATATGTGAATTTTCGCACACATGATAGAAATGAATTATCAGAGTGATATTTAAGTCTTTTTAGACTATATTTGGTTAATCTTCCCACGCCCCTTCGTGCCATATCAACGCCTCCTAATTTTCTCTGGGTCTTTTACCGCCCCCCTGAAAGCCTCAAACGCCCACAGGGGGGCGTTATCGCCCCTGTAGGGTCCGCCCGTCGAAATGTCGTTAAGGTGCAGTTTGGTAGCGGGAACTGCTGACCAATTCCACGGTTTGAATACATGTTGCGGATGCAATTAATCGAGCCTGATGTCGAGACTAATCATTTATTATATATACAGATATAATCATATTTACAGGTTGGACTTTAAATATATATACATGACATACAACATCTTCCTGATGTTATTACATCGGAGAGTCACGGGAACTGCCCTAATTTGCGTCCGCATCGGCGCATCTCTCCGCTCCCAGTCAAGTGATCTGTTTTTTCTCTTTCCCTCGCCTCCTTAGATGACCCCCAGGACACAAGCCCCTTGCTTCGTCCCCCCCGCGTTCTCTCTCCTCTCCGTTCGGAGAGCATCACCGTGGGTCATCATATCTTTGGGTCATCTTAAAAGAGGGGATGAAAACTCAGTGGGTTCCCTACAACCCCCACCCAAGACCAAAATTAGGCTTCTTAATTGCCTAAATTTGTCCCACCATACATAATGATGATGTACATTAGAAAATGATACATAACAAAGAAGGGTAGAATGACTGCCCTTACAATACTAATCAGATCCAGGGGTTCTGATTCAAAACAAAATATTCTAAGAGAAAATAACACACTAAAAGACACATATTATACTAATTAATTAACACAATGAAAATAACAACAAAAAAAAGTAATTTTCTGATTAAAATAAAAATAAAAATAGAAACTTTTATTCTACACCTCAATCTTGCCTCAATCTCGAAAGAGCATCCGCAGCTTTGTGATCTTTCCCCGGTCAAAGGGTAATTGTATACCTCCACCTTTAAAGTTATAGGGTCGTATTCTTTTCACAAATCCCCGAGTCAAATTTTCCTCAAAGTTTGTCCCATTATTTGATGCTTTTACGTTCGGGATCCCCGTCCGCGAGAAAATTTCGAAGAGGACCTCACAAGTTGTCTTCGCTGACAAATTTCTCAACGGTACCTCCTCCGCCCACCTACCATAAAGGTCGATCAAACATAAAATATATTTATGACCCTCAGAGCTTGGAGGGTCCATTGGACCGATACGATCTACATTCCCCACTCGAAATCGTAGTCCTGGTCTCGCTACTGGAGTAATTGGAGCTCTATCCCTTATCGGCCTATTCAGCTGACCATTCGAATCGCGGGCCAGCTGCACAACTTTTGCCCCTCTGCCTACAGGAACTACCAACTGCTTAATGGGTTCCCCCAGCACCTTCTCTCGTTGGAATAAAAATTCTTCCTCCAAATGACAATTGCCTTTTCCCTGCGATAAATCAGAACAGTCCTGCTCCTCTCTACGAAAATCGGTTCCTTCACGCCCCGGGGGGTCTTCAAGAGCGCCTTCTCCTTTCGAGTCACTTTCCTCAATTTGAACTTTCAGAGACCAGAGGTTCGCCCCCTCCCCTGCCTCTTTCTGCTCCCCCCTTGCATCCTCAACCGACTTTTCGCCTTCCGAGATAACAACTGTCCCCCGCAGTGCCGGATTAACAATATAGCAGATTTAGCAAATGCTACGGGCCCCGCGCTTTTGGGGGCCCCGCGCCTTTACCTTGAAAGTTTTCGTCTTTCCCTCTCAAGATCTAGCTTTTTTGACACTTTCCAACAAGGTAGAAAAGTGTAAGATTTCGGTTTCTCTGTCTGTCCGTCCTTGACTCGCGTGTATAGGCATTGATTTCTACGAAATTTATATATGTTATTCTTATCTGCAGTACCATGTACCCTATTGTAAAGGATCTATGTAGCATTTATTGATTTTTTTCTACAGGAGCACTCAAAATAGTCCCAATACATTGCGCTCTATGGGAAGTTTTTCTTTGAAGCGTATCATCCTGCTAACTACAAGGGGTGATCAAATGAAAAGGTGAGAACGGTGGGTACAAATGTAGACTTTATTCAAAATATACACCATAGAAGCGCTTCCCTTTCAGGTGGTTTCTTCAGTGGAACCAACATATGGAAATCGCAGGGTGACATGTCCGGACTGTAGGGCGGATGGTCCAACGTCTCCCACTTGAACGTGACCAGTTCCTTGGCGAAAACGGACATTCCATTTTCTCATTGACTTGTGGGACACACAGCCTTCCCAGTATACTATCATCATCCTGCGATGAATAGTGGCCGGTTTAACACCTTCCGCTGTCAGAAATCGGATAACGCCTCGCTGCCCCTAAATCGTCGAATTTTGCAATGGGAACACCATCCTGTCCTCACACGCACTGCCGCGTCAATTGGACGTAGTAGGGTGCTTTTTACAAGAGTTTCTGCTCTCTCCTGCGGGCCCCCGCATGTTCCTATCCACACAAAAGGCTCCAATCGCATTCCTAGATGTCTCGATACGTGGTCTTATATAGCTGCATGGACAAATATGATAACGGTTAGGTTGTTGCGACGTTTGGTACCTTTTCATTTGATCACCCCTTGTAGTTGCGCTGAACCCCGACTTCAAGATAAAACTTTTTCCTCTATGACTGCAAAAAGATTACAAAGTCAAGGACAAAAAGCCTAAAAACTTCTACATCGTTTGTACGATCCGCTTGAAATTTTCACAAGTTTGTAAAAAAATATAGAAAACAATCTGTCAATTTTAAAATCTAAAAATCCACCCGTTCCTTCATTTTTAAGCGATTTTTCGCTATTTTCAGCACCATTTCGTTTCCGAGAGTCAAAAAATTGAATCATTTGCGTGACAAAATGACCTATTTTAAGTGAAAATGACGTCATACAATTGGGGGGATTCCAATACGTTTAAAATAATTTCTCCCGATTACACAGTTTATTATTATTTTCCCCCCCCACAAATAAATCGTCTATTGGATATTCGAATGTTTATGTATACAAAACGAAAGCTTTCGACTGCGAAAAGATTCCGCGTTTTTCCAGATGAGCATGAAATTCAATTTGGGTCTGTAATAAAAATTGAATATGAACTTATTTATTTTAGGTGGATGAAAATTAAATATATTGAATGAAAGACAAATTTCCTTAAAATGTTTTTTCTCTCACCCGTTGTAATTGCCTTCACAAAAGGCTTTGACTTCTAGTTTTAGAGATATTCTGCTCTTTGAAATGAAACAAAATTGGATGTTATGAAGGATTACAAAATGAAGCTTTGCATCGAAAATAGTGTCTGTATAGTTAAAAGTTTTTCTATACGGGAGCACTCAAAATAATTTCTATACAATACGGTCAATGGCAGTTTAGAAACAGGCATCTATTTTAAGCATATAATACTATCCTACAATATGATTAGCTAATAATCCGACGACGATCGTGTGCCTCCTTCAAAATTTGAACCAAAAGCCGGCAATGTTGGCGACTTTTGCGATAAATTGCCAAATAGGGTGCGAAAAAAATGCTTTGAAATATGAACCAAACTTGGCGATATTTTTATTATTTTACGATAAATCGAAAAAGGTATTTACGTATTATCCCGGCGGTCATTAACGCCAAACTATTTTTCCCGCAAATTTCCTGGCAAACTGTTGGTAATCGTATTCCGAACCATCAATAATTTCATGTGTCCGGCATTTATCTTGGCGAAAAAGTTGCTCGTCTTCGCGGATGGCCTGGATAATAATGTAGTACCTCGAAAAATGTCTAATGTAATTATATTAAGCTATGTCGATTTCTTCGGAAATTTTGAAAATTCGTTTCTCGCACTTGAATTAACTGATTTATTGTATTGTGTTTTGTTAAGGGCTATCTGCCTTGGAGTATGAGGGGGTCTCCGACCGACGAAAATTTGTTAATGCATTAGAACCCAAAACGGGTTAACGTCCTTATGATTTCGATTATTTGTCTGTTCTGATGTCTACCCATCCAGTGTTCTAACTGCTGTGGATATACATTGATTTGTGCGAAATTAATGTTTTTTCTATGTACAGTACCACGTACCATATTGAAAATGGTGTGTGTAGCATTTATAGTTCTTTTACAGGAGAAAAAAAATCCAATGTATTGCACAGTCTAAAAAACAGAACTAAAAGGGGGGTTAGGGGGGGGGTCTCCCCCTGTATCTGTTGATACAGGAATGACTGAATCAGCAGTCATTCTTGAAAACATATTTTAGAGATATTCGATTTTTGAAAGAAAACAAAGTTGGCATATATATTACTAAGGCTCTCAAAATGATGCTCTCCATTGAGAATAACGTCCGTATTATTAATAGTTCTACAGGAGCATTCAAAAGAACTCCCATTGCAGTATGTGGCATTTGAGAGACACTAATACATTTCTAGCACAAGACAATGAGTTTAAAATTTTTATATTCTTCAGTTAAACGCTAAAAAAAATTAATGGTCTTTTACAGGGTCTCATAAAATTGCATTTACAGTGATAATACAACATTTTTTTATCTACGAAATCTCGCCAGTTTTAACTAAAATACATAGCAGATTTGGCGCAAAAATATTTTGTATTGGAAAGTGTTTTATAATCTATGAGCTTGGCATGATTTATCTTTCTTGATTTTTTAAGGCAACAGATAAATCTTGTAAATCTTTTTTTCTTTCGTTCTTTCTTTCTTTCTTGTCATTTTTATTTATTTATTTATTTTTTGGATAAGACAATTTCTGAAGATCTATATAGTGGAACTGTAAATCAGTTGTAGACAACTCATTGAAAGAATATATGTATAACTCGGCTGTTCGAGCCTCATCAATGGGAGACCCCCCTGAACCCCCCTAATTTTTTTAGTTTCATGATTGCCATATTAAAACGATATTAATGGACTATGTCATTTTATCTCTCATCTATCGTGTATTTCACCTGGTAACCCCATGTTGAAATTTTTAAGATTGTAACCTATTTATAGAAAAATGCATGTGATGCACATTCTACAGCTAGTAAATATTGTAACAATAGATTAAAGCTGTTGTGAACTAATAGTATTTAAATATATGTAAAATATACTTGTGTTGCATATTCTACAGCTTACGAAATATTGTAACAATAGATTAAAGCTGTTGTGAACTAATAGTATTTAAATAAACGGATGTAATTTTTAAACAATCAATTTATCAAATAAATGCAACCTTACGGAGCTTATAGAAATCGGCGGTTTACGTAACACATACTAACGTTTTCAGCGGACATTTATTCTTACTTTTATGTCGCGTTTTCGTAACGCATTTTCGTGTCTCATTTTTATGTCACATTTTCAAAAGGGGGTGAGCGATAAAATGACATAGTCATTAATATATTTAATGTGGCTGTTGCATGCCTGCATTATTTAGTCAACTCATTACCTAGACGAAAGTGAATGAGTATTCTAAAGTCAGCAATAAGGACACACACAAGAGTATATCCAACAATACTGTGGAACAAAAACACGGTTCTCGGAAAAAAATTTCAGGGAGCATCCAAAAGGTGGGACAGACAGAAGAAAGGCTGTAGAAGAAAGACAGAAAGAAGGGCTGTATCATTATCTTTTCGTTGACTAAAAGCGAAACTCGGACAAACGGAGGAGAGGTATCCAGATCTTTGCACCATCCACCTATGGCCTTTAGAAAATGGATTCCTTACCAATAATGTTAAATTTTTGTCTTTATTTGAAGACTGAATCCAGAAATAAACAAAATATAGAAAGAAAACTAAGTGCCGAAACAAAAAAAACAGACTCAGGGTCTGATCAAGGGCGGATTAAAGGGAGGGGGTCGAAGGAGGTGACCGCCCCTCCCGAGAAAAATGAAATTATTGTAAACAATCCCAACTTACTTCCATAAAATTTATATATATATATATATATGAATCTTCCATCCAAGCCTCCACCCACAAAATTGTGTTAATCCGTCAGTGGGCCGGATTATTCATTAGTCTGTAGTCTATCTGTCCCGATCACTTCAGGGACTTTTCAGTAACAAGTGGAAAGAATTTTTTAATGAAGTCGTAATCAAACATTTCAAAATGACTCAATAGAACGGAAATATTTTTGGCTATTTCTGAAGATGTTCTCTGGAACGCGAGTTTTATCTTCTGCATTTCCCCGAGAGCTTAGATCCATAGGATTAAGATTGTAGGAAAAACGCACCCCATAATCAACAATAATCCCCCACGAAACAATAATTTTTATTTAAATATTGGACATAAAGTTATTTTGTTTTGCAGTAAATATGGGGATGGTATTTTAAACAGATATTGGGCAGCCCCAAAGTTCTTTTATTTTGCAGTAAAGGCGGGTGGCTTTGGCGAAATTCGAAGGTGTAGTAGGATGTGAACCCATCTTAGAAGGCTTTTGGTAGTTGGCTTGATTTGTTTTTACTTAATTATTTATTTTACATTTTACAGTATTTAAACAAAGGCGAATTACTTTTTGAAACAATAATAATATATAGAATGTAAGTCATTTTTTTATAGTTGGGGAATCCACTATTACGATAAATTATCTTATTAATCTCGGAAATTAACTACGTTAAATATGAAAGAATTCATTTTCGGCCGGTCGAAACCACAGGTCAAGAGCACGAATGCCAGTACGTTCGTTCAAATAAAATAATTAGAACCGAGAGGATCTTCGCACGGTCGGGGTATCCGAGAAGCCATAACCTCAGGCAAACTGAAAACAAAAAGAATTTTCGGATACTCTTGACCCACAAAGAAACTCACAAATTACTTGTTACATTTAAGATTATTATGTCTTGCAAAAACATTTGAACGTAATACGATAATGAATGTTTTATCAGAATTTTTTATTATTTATTATATAGATTATTCTATTCCTCTTATAAAGATTTTTTTGAGGAAAATATTTTATATCATTTTAACGAGGATAAGTTGAAAAGTAATGTACATATGCTTGTAGAACACTAACGAAATGACCTTTAGAAGTGTCCCAAGCGGTATGTGGAAGTAACAGTCCCCCTGTACAAGCATGTACAGTTTAAATGCCTTCCGTGTATGCAGTATATTTTGAATGGTGGAGGTATTATTGTGCTAGATCTATCTATCCTCAGTTCGATTTCTTATGAATTAACCCATTAAATAAATTAAGAGAAGTTAAAAATATGTAACCTATAATTAGTAAAGACCGTCCAGATATATGATGAAATAATTTTACAAGCATGTATTTTTATAGGGGAAAAAATAGTGTTTAAAGACACAGTTTAAAATACATATTGATTTCGGAGGTTCTAAAAATTTTACAGAAACAATTATTATTTTATGTGTGTAAACTTGTCTAGTTATATGTTTGCATATTGGAAAGGTGGGAAGTGTTAGAAATTCCAAATATATATCCATGAACATTAACATTCATTAAAAAAAACCTGAGTTGTACGAATAAATAACTTTAAATATCGCCAGTCTCACTATCTATTTACTCACTGTCTATGTATTGCGGCATTTTTTCCGCACACTATTTTAACTCAAATTTTTTCATTTTGAATCAAGAAAATTCGTAAAAGTTGTGTTTTATTTTATTATCGCACAAAACCTACAGATTAGCTCACCCAAGGTGGAGGAAGGGCTGGGATAAACCTCTCGCAAATATAACACGTGGGACCTTTTAGTTTTGTTTACATCTAATTAGCATTAGTAATACCATCAATTAGCTCTAAACATAAATTGTAATATAATTAGCACTATTTATTTTCTCACTTAATTTAGCTCTATTACTTTAATGTGAGGGTGAACTCCTCCCCCTAAATATATATATATATATATATATATATATATATATAGGTGCGTCACTGAGCAGGGGGCCCCTTGGTAACACTTGCTACGGGCCCCGCGCTGTCTTAATCCGGCACTGGTCCCCCGCAATAATTTTAAAGCGTCAGGAGGCACTAGTGCTTCCTCAAAAACATCACATTCTCCAGCTAAATCTAGGGGTTTTAGCCAACTTTCCCCTTGTTTTATGCTAATGTGGGTCGCAGTTTCCGTATCCAAGGTGGAGATCAACCTGTCCGCAACTATTAACTGCATCACACTTTCCATGTCGGATGCTTTTCTCAGTTTGCAGCAATAGTCCCAAATTGATCTCAACCTTGATGCGAACTGGACAAAATTTTCCCCAGGATTGCGCTTTGCCCTCCTGAAATTTTCAAGACAAATTTGCGGTGAGGGTTGGAATTCACGCAACACCGCTTCCTTGACCGCGCCGTAATCCTCATATTTCACCTCTTCGAGCCCAGACAGGATGTTAGCCGCTCTCTCCCCCAGGAGGCATAGCAAAATTTTTGCCTTTTGCATCTCCTCTACCCCCTCACTTGTGAAAGCCTTTTCTAGACTTGTAAAAAAGAAATCCCATCCCTCTGGTTTACTGGGTGGTTTCACGGTTAATAATCGAACAGTTCTAATTGTTTCATCCAAACTCTTTCTTTGCGATTCTGAATTTATGGAAACAGGAGTAGAACTCCCCATCTCCCGTTCCAATCTTAATTTTTCAACCGCAATCCGTTCGTCAGCCTCCAATTTCAGTTTAGCTAATTCTAGATTCCTCCTGGATTCTAACTCCTTAGCCTCCCTTTCCAGCTCCTTAGCTTCCCTTTCTTTTCTCTGCTCAACTATGGCTTCCAGCAGATCCTTAATTATCTCCTCCTCATACCTCGCACTGTTTGTGATGAGGTTTTTTAAGTCCAAGACTTTCATTCCCGGAGTGATCTGCTCCCCCATTTCCTCGGCTAATTCCTGCAAGTCTGCCTTCCTGGCTTTCACTAGAAACGCCATCCTTGATACTACTATTCTATTTAACCTTAAGAATATTTCCCAGCATCAACTATAGGTCAGTACCCTTGCACAACTTCCCAGAACCTTAGCCTTAGTTTATATTTTCCGAAAAGAGTTAGCCAAATATGAAAGCTTTACCTAAGAGCCTAGAGTCACACTGATCATTTTATCAAAATAATTAGATTTCATTGGAAAAATACATAACCATAGTACATAAGGAAAACAAGATAATGATAATCCCTAATCATTTTAAAACCTAAAGCAAAACATCTTTCCTTATTTATTTTTTCATTTTTTTTTTCAAACCTTTACTTTTTACTTTAACAAGAATCAAATTTACCATCCCTGGATCTAATCAATACAACAAGGAAACAGCCACTCACCCTTTTGCCGTCTTCTTTCATTAGAATATATCCAATATTGATTCCTGATAACGACTAATCTGTCCCAAAGTTCGGAAGAGGTTTATAATTTCACAGCTTTACAAGCTCACAGGTTAACAAGTTCACAGGTTGACCAGTTCACAGCTTTACAAGCTCACAGCACAGGTTGACCAGTTCACAGCACTGTATGGTTCGACGTCGTAGCTTCCTCGCTCCTGTGTAACCCCTCCGGTAATCCACCAGTGTCTCCTCAACGTAGATGCCGATGAGTTTCTCCTGGATCAAATCGACCACTCAAACAACTAATCCGGCTTCTATGCATCTCATCTGTAAACCGTCCGGTAATCCGGCCATATTTCCTCAACGTAGATGCCGATGTGTTTCTTCAGGAAATATCAATACAACTCGACACCGTAGATCCGGCTCTGCATCTCACGCCGCCGCTGCCTCCATATTGTAGGGTCCGCCCGTCGAAATGTCGTTAAGGTGCAGTTTGGTAGCGGGAACTGCTGACCAATTCCACGGTTTGAATACATGTTGCGGATGCAATTAATCGAGCCTGATGTCGAGACTAATCATTTATTATATATACAGATATAATCATATTTACAGGTTGGACTTTAAATATATATACATGACATACAACATCTTCCTGATGTTATTACATCGGAGAGTCACGGGAACTGCCCTAATTTGCGTCCGCATCGGCGCATCTCTCCGCTCCCAGTCAAGTGATCTGTTTTTTCTCTTTCCCTCGCCTCCTTAGATGACCCCCAGGACACAAGCCCCTTGCTTCGTCCCCCCCGCGTTCTCTCTCCTCTCCGTTCGGAGAGCATCACCGTGGGTCATCATATCTTTGGGTCATCTTAAAAGAGGGGATGAAAACTCAGTGGGTTCCCTACAGCCCCCGTTGGGAACCTATGGTTTAAACCATGGTTAAAACTGTCATGTGTCAAAAACTAGCCAACCCTGCATCATTTGTTTCCATCGCATAACTTTTACTACTTTAAAAATCTTCATTTTTTTTTTTTTTTGATATTTTGATATGGAGTGCCATACCTAAGATTTTATTTTGTTGAGGACTGTGTATCAAATTGTAACCTAAGTTTCGTCTGTAAGCTAAGTAAACAATCAGATATTCGGGGGGGGGGCTGGCTGGCTTACAGTTTCCTTAACCACCAGAGTGGATACCTGCCTTAGTTCGTTATATACTGGGTTTGCTATAAGTGTTCGATTGTATAGGAGAGATGAGAAATGATGATATATCATATAATGAAATATAGTTATTTTTCTCGTGGTTTTCTCCAGTTGTTGTAATGTGAATATTCCTTTAAAGTTCTCGGCCCAAAGGCATTCTCCCCACCCCCAGGGGTTGCATTTCAGTTTTTCATTTGGTTGTGCAACTGCACCCCCTATTTGCCACCCCTGATCCCCCATTACGCAGATAACTTTTGCAGTTTTGCTGTAATTAAAAGCAGCCTTGTGGTCACCAGTGGCGGCTTTTCAGGTGAAGTAGGTGAAGTGCCTCTTCACCAAGTATTGTAAGTAACAAAAAATTGTGTAACGTAAGCAAGCCATAATCCTTTTTCAAATTTAGTCTGTAAGAATACACTTAAATTTCTGATGAAAGCCCAATTGCCATAAGACTATGTGCTAAATCATGCTCTTACTATCAGTGAAGCCAAACTCTCTTCCCTCTCCTCCCCTTGAATAGAAACCCCGCATAGAAACCGCGCAGTCAAAGAAAGCTTCAAAGACTTGTGTCACGATTGGTCCATTGTTAGAGTCACGTGGTACGCGGGTTCTGACGGTGTGAGTTGTGAAGTGCTAAGGAAAAATTATCTCTTCTACTGCACTTATTGGGGGGGTTGCCATGGTAACCCCAAACGCTTCATTCAGTTTTACAGCTCCACTTTCTATCAGGTGAAGAGATCCCTCAGAAAACGGTCTGTCTCTTCAAGTGAGAGAAAACCCAGCGTAGTGCATACGAGACGCTGGGCAGGCCGGTTTAAAGTGCTCTCTGGCGATTTGTGTAGGAAAATGAAACCACGTGATTTGTTTGAGATTTTGGCACATGAGATTTTTACTGCTGTCTTTTGAAAATTTTAGAGTTTCTTCTTGTGTTAATTTTAATGATAATAATAGTTAGTTTCTTTTCTGTTTATTCACCTTCATTATGTTTCCTGTAAATGATATTGTCTGTAATGTATTACAAACACCGTTTGGTCGGTGGAATGATGACGATAAAAGAGATGTTCTTTCTCGTGGTCGACATAGAGCCTGATTAGCGAAAAGGCTCGAGAAGCTTAACCTTCCCGTCATAATTTGAAGGGGGCTCAAAAATGACTACAAAACGGATAAAAATTCAAAATTTTGTTTTTAAATGATCTTCTAAGTTATTGTAAAGATTTTTAATGAAGAGAAGTGGAAAGCTATTTTTAAGGTATTTTAGAAGTCTTGATACTCCATGCAGCAACATTTCTAAATTAGTTCAGTATGCGATGTCTATACTTGGGATATTTGTTCCAGTTGAGACAGAATTTTCTATTATCAGGAACATTTGGTCGGTAGAAAGGGGTAAACTTTCAATATGTAATGTTAAAAATCGTCTAAAGGTCAAAATTAATTCTGAACTTCCATGTTGTGATTTTTATGATGTCACCAAAACGAACAACGAATTCCCGAAAAAAGCCCCATGTCTCATGAAAAATATATGACTAAATAAATAAAATTTATTGTTTCAGTAGTAAGGAAATGTCTTTAGTTTACTTTTTACAGTAATTTTAAAAATACTGTAAAATCTCATTACAATTAAGTAAAGTATTGCGAAGATAATGAATAATATATTTTTATCTAAGGTAAATTTCAAATTAATTTAAAAAAAAAATTTTTCAAATAAAATCATTAGAACTAATTAAATCAATTAAATATCCCTTTAACAAAGAGAATCATTAAAAACTTTACTTAATCCAAACAAAAAGGGGATAGGAGGCCCGAAATGAGACTGAGCTTCCCCTCACTTCAAAGGTTAATCGGGCCCTGGGTCGACCAGTGGAGGCATTAGGAATTAATGCATCGCTGAAAGATTAAAAATTTCTTTCCGCAGAAAGGCCTGTGCCACCGCCTAATTACCATGCTCAATGGACATGGGCACCGGCACCATAGGGCAAGGGGGGCTATGGCCCCCTCTGGATTTTTGTATGCAGTGTTTTCCCTTGCTTTTTTGCTCTTTTCAACATGGTAACTATACGTTAAAGTAGTCTTTGCCCCCCTTGAGTAGTCTTTGCCCCCCTGGAGTAGCCTTTGCCCCCCCCCCTGGGAAATATTCTGCCGACGCCCATGTTAATGGCTGCATCAGGTGTTTTTCATAATATTTTGGTATCAAGCTCTTCACCTGTTTTTTTTATCACGAGCCGCCACTGGTGGACACTATTAACAGAGAGTTTCATAATCTAAAATTATTCGAACTCAGTTACAGACAGCGCTCAGAAGTTGCAGTTGTCTGCTTACCCAGGGCAGTCAGATTTTTAAACGGGCAAGTAAAACAAAGAACTCAGTCGCCCTTAGGGCAACCAAAAAGAAAAGAATTTTCTTTCATGGTAATTATCAAAAAGAGTAGAAAGAAAGAAACTGCTATTGTTTTATCTTCAGTGTGCTCGTTTCCTATTTGTTTACAAGCAGCCAATCACCGTCAAGAGAATTCTGCCATCATAGTCAAATCAGACGTAGTGAAAAATCCATTTTTCATAGTAACGGCCGCAATTAAAAAAAAAAAAAAAATTGTATAGCAAAAGTTGCATGGGCAACAAACTGTACTTGGGGGTGACCAAAATAATTTGAGAGATTGCCCGAGGGGCAGCACAAAAAGAAAACAAAACACAAGATTCTACCCTTGGTTAGACATTGCGGATAAAAGTTATTTGTAAAAATATTTCATGTTAATGTACGAGCTATTTTGCTTCAATATTGTCATTTCTAAAACTTTTTGTTTTGACTTTACCGCCTTTTTAATTAGTTTTTCTTTCTACAGAAAAAAGAAGTCCTCCCATGTTAAGTGTGTCCTTTGTGACACAGCTAGAGTGAAAGAACCTGAACACTAATATCATAGGTTTCCGAAAGACTCAATAATGTAAGTGTTAATTTTAGTAATACCATGTGTTACTCAGTATGTAATGAAGCTATCAACAAATTCTTTATGTATGGTAATGTACAATGTAGGGATGCACCTAATATTCGGTATACTGGCAGTATACCGTGACGGTTCGGCCAAATACTTAAATATTCGACAACCGAATAGTAAACAAATTTAAGTATTCCCCAATTAGTAAACAAATACATATTTTTTATATCGGGAATGAAAGCTATAGTATAGTACCATAGTACTAAATTGATTCAAGTTGTTACTAATATCACATGTGAATAAGCGTTAGAAACCCGTATAAAGTCCTCCTACCAAGGCACCCCCATCCTTGGCAGATAGTCCTAACTTAGCATTCCACAATCACATGAAAAAAAAACAATATCCCAATGAAATTAGTGTTAATGTAAGAGAAAACACTCACATGTTAAATTTGAATTTTGTTGCTTTTCAGTTTTTCTTAAATCATGACACATGGCATTAACCTGTGCTATTACTAACTGATTTAAATTTGAAACAGTAACCAGGAAAAAAAAACTCATAACATTAAGGTAATTAACTCCTAAAATAATCAATACATGCTTATTCTTTAGGGATGAGAATTCCTTTGTGGTGAATTGTCAGTTATGCCATAAAAGTGTCATTTGTTTATATTTAAATTCTAGATTTCCCTAGAAAAAATTTTTTGTTGAAATTTACCTTCCATGGCCAACCTAAAATTGGTACTTACGTATTATCCCGGTGGTCATTCCAGCCAAACTATTTTTCCGTCAAATGAGTTGCCAAACTGTTGCCCCAATCATATTCAAAACCATTAATAATTTCATATATCCGGCATTTCTCTTGGCAAAAAAATTGCTCGTCTTGGCGGTCTGCCGGGATAATACAAAAGTACCCTAAAATTTATCACTAACAGTCTGTTATCTGTTATTCCTTTTTTTTTCTCTACATGATGGGGGGGGGTTAGGGGGGTCATAACCCCCCCCCCATGAGAAATTTTTTTCCATACAAAATGTATATTCTTCACTACATTATCACACACACGTATACATATATATGAGTTGTAGTAATCGTAACCCCTCCAGTGAAAAATTTCTGGCTACGCCCCTGGTGCCACTAATAATACTTAACTCAAACTAAAACCCAATCTAATTAAGAATTATTGGATCTTGGGATCAAACTTGCTAGTTAGTAATGTTTCATTAATTAATTGAAAAACTAGTATAAAACAGCATAGCATACAATTTTGATATGTTTTGAAATGAACAATGTATTTTTTAATTAATAGTTTTCCCAATATCAATGTTTACAATATTCATCAATTTTATTTTTTTTTATTGATTTTTTTTTTTTACTGTCAGAGTATATTATTTTAAGAGTAAAAGAGATTAACAGAAAGTCAAATCTGATTCTTCCGCTAATTATTAATTTAAAAATGCAAAATTTCCCGATTTTGATGGGGAAACTTACTAATTTCATTCTGATAATTTAAACCTTTCAGCCAACCATGTGGTTAAAATATTTAGCTAATTTTATCGTGTAGCAATTACATGCCTGAAGAGCTTTCTTTTTTCTTTCTTTTGTAGCTGCTGCTGCTTTGAAGTTTAAGGAGAAGGACAAGGAGGTTTTGGCAAATATGTTTGGTCGAAGTTTAGTTGAAGCATCTGATTAGAATAAAAAAAAGATTCGTGTTTCAGATTGTTCCTTAACATTTGATATTGTGGACAATTATACTGGAAACTTATAAAGATAATTTTGTTTCTAAAAATAAAATATGAAAATCTGTTTCATGTAATTTTTTGGAAAGAAAACTTAATTTGAAGTGTGTTTATAATTAGGGATATTTATAATATTAAAAATGTACAGTACTAATTTTTTACCAGTGTTAATCCTTTTCCAGTAAGCTGTTTAAAGCACATTTTGTTTTGCATGAATTAAAACTTAAATTAGTTTTTAAAATTCACAATTGTGCAATTTTAAGCAATACTCAATTTTAATAGCATTTCCAATTTAATGAAAATCTTAAAATATAGCCCAAAAAAGATTTTAATCCATTTATTCCAAATCAAAATTTATTTATTTTAATATTTTCTTCTGTTGTTTACAACCAATAATATTTGCTTATCGATCAAGTTACAGTAGAACCCTGATTATCCAAGGTGGTCAGAATCAAACATGCCTCGGATAACACTGACAATCATAATCACAATTACAGTTTTAAACATACTGCAGATCATGTCCAGACTTCGAAACGATTACAGTCAAATGTAATTCCCTATAAGAATGCTATTTTATAAATTCTACAGAAATAGTGTAATAAAATTGCATTACTTCAGAATTTTCGGAATATTTGATTTCACTAAGATCAAGATTACTACCTTTTTGCAAATTTAACAGTAACTGGTCATAATCCTTTTAGGAATTGGCCATAGTCGTAATCCTTATCAATTCTTGTAATCAATTGTAGATGGATGTGTAATCATCCGAAGTCTGATCATGAATCTTTTACATTAACCAAGGTGTCACATTGAATATCATGGAGCATTGCATAACCAAGGTTCTACTGTACTTTGAAACATTATAAAGAAATGTATTTAATCACTCGTAACTGGAATTATCATTCACCCCTCTTGTAATTTTTAATGAAATCCAAAGGCTTAAGAGATTAACTTTTAATACAAATATATTGAAAATGAATTCATTGTATCTAAGATGCATTAGTGCTTCATTGAAATTAATATAAATTAGGGGGGGGGGAAATAACCTCCAATGGCAAATTACATTTTGTGGGAAACGTTTCAAGGTAAGTACAGAGTAAAAAAAAAGAAATATGAGCACATTACTGGATTTTTTTTTTCTTTAATAGCTATTATTTTACTCTAAGAAAAGCTCTATTTATACTTCCTGCCCCCTCCCTTTTCCCTTTACACATATGCCAAACATTTATTGTATACTTTAACTAAAACTATTTAAAAAAAAATATGTATCTTCCCTTTTCTTTAAATTAAGAAAGTGACACAGTAATCCTGCTTACCTACTATATAAAATAAGAAGTTAAATGTAGCCCTAAGTTTGAATTTTCCCGAATCAATGCTGCTTGCTGTTAAACCTAGGCTTTTCCACTTGGAATATTTATTTCTTTTTTCCAGATTTAGCAATTATATCAAAGGATTTAAAGTAACACTTACTTCCCCAAACAGAGAAAAAATATAAAGGGAATAAACACAATGTATTTTCACATGTGTAAGTACATAAATTCTAGAAGAATATATTTGAGTCCCCGCAACTCCCACAATCTTTCTGAAAAATTCTAGATAAACTGTGTTGACCAATGAAAAGAGTCTGCAGTTTGATTTAACACTGAGGTTGTTATAGCAGAGCTGTATTAATTAAAAGTATATTGTCTTTGTGGATTTTATGAGTAGTGGCTACTATAAAATCCAAAGTAAATTTTATATTTTATAGGTGATTATAAAATAGTGTTGCGGAATTACTCTGCTACTCCTGGGGTTCGTCGTTCTAAAGTCCTGTTGGTGTAAAAAGTTCAAGTAAAAAGTCACTTGTCAGGATGGAACACAAACTTTATTTCTTCTAGAACTTCGTAGAACAATCAGCTGCACACAATTCACAAGCACAATCTAGCAGTAACGTGCTTTTAACAATCCGCTTGGATCAGAAGCTCTCACAAATGCTGTATTTCTCACACAAAATAAGTCACTTTTACAGGCTAAAATTCCGTGGAAATATTCAAGGGATATAGTACACTATCCCTTAAGACACAGCAATGAAGAATTTACACACAGCACTTTAAAAACAGCTTCACAAAGCAAGCTAAAACACAGCTTCTATAGCACTATCAGTTCACACAAAACAAGCGTACTCAGAGCTCTTCACACATTGAATGTTCAACTCGCAACTGACTGACTTCGGGGCGATGCCCGCTTCTATAAATAGCCGACGCAGGAGGTACAAGAGGTTTCCAGAAAAGTCAATTTCTCGAGGGTTCTACATAAAGCGTGAATTTTGATTACGTCATAGAAGAGAAATGTTAGGTTATTATGCGTTTTTAATGCAGGAAAAACAACTTCCAGGCCCCATTGGGAAAATCGCGCCAAATGACCAAAAAGTCGCCAAGCTTGGCGACTTTTGGCGAAATATCGCCAAATTTGGCGCCAAAAATATGTCCTCAAAAGTGAAGAGATCTAAGCTCTAGGACTAATATTTCTCGAGATTTCTAGAAGCCCATAGAAAAACAGATGGGAAAGCGAAACCTCCGTATCTCCGGTTGTCGCGTACATCGGCAATGTCTATTGGTAAGGACTGGATAAAAATAAAAAATCTTCACCTTACCTTTTATTCCCGAGACGCGTCGTCGACCGGCAGTAGAGTTAGCGTTTCAAGGATTACTTCAACGTTTTAATTACACTCATTTTTAATTATCCTATATACAAAAATTTACACGCAAAATTAAGAATAAAGGAAACATCACGTCTTATCTGGATTACATCGAGGTTCAATCTGAAAAGAAAATAAAAAGAGTTAGAGTTCTAGATTGTCCAGCGACCTCTAGTGGTGAGGCAGTCATGAGGCCCCGGCAAGGGATAGTGTGAAATTCACGTAACACTCCCACCTTGAGTATGAAAGTTTACTGACATACTCAAAATAGGCGAATTCACACTCCAAGTTTAGCTGATTTCAATTTTCGTCCAAATCTGGAAGTAGGCAAAGTCTGGGGATCTTCAAGTTCTAAAGGGCATAGACGTTGACATGGTCGCAATAATTCACCATTTGCAGTTTTTAACTTTGCCACTCTAGAATGTCCGTCCTTACCCGGATAAAGTTTCAGAATTTTGGCTATAGGCCAATTGATTCGTTTGGTGTTATCATCTTTTATCAGCACGATGTCGCCTTCCTTGATGCAGAAGTTTAGTCGTTTTATCTTACTAAATTCTCTTAGTGTTCCTAAGTACTCATTTCTGAATCTTCTTCTCAAGTCGTCTCTTAACTTCTGCCTGTACGCAAACCTTTTCTTCATTCTAGTGGAATCAATCGAGTCTAAGTCAGGTACGCCTGATTCCCGAATCTCTTTGATGAACATATCTGGAGTCAACGCTACTAAATCATTCGAATCTTCGGAAATGTATGTTAAAGGTCGTGAGTTAATTAAACTCTCAGCATCACACAAAATCCTTGCTGTGTGACGCTGCACAAAATGCTTAATTCTTCGTAATGTACGCAAGATTTTCCTAGGACTTTTTTAAGCGTAGTTTTCAAGATTCCTATTAACCTTTCCCAAAAGCCGCCCCACCATGGAGCCGATGGAGGGCTGAACTTCCATTCGATCTTCCTTAACGCCGAGTATTCTTGAATATTTTGCCAATTAAGAGAATTCAGCTCTTTATTAGCTCCAACCAAATTGGTGCCATTATCGCTGTAGATGGTATGAGGTCTTCCTCTTCTATCAATAAATCTTCTCAAAGTTTGAATGAAGTCGTCCGTCGAAAGCGAAGTTGTCAGCTCCAGGTGAACAGCGCGGTACACAGCGCAAGTGTAGAGGACTACCCAGCATTTCCTTCCGTCTTTCAGGTACAAAGGTCCACATAGGTCTACTCCGACTACTTCAAAGATTCTTGCATCCCTGACTCTGTCTTCGGGAAGAGGGGCATTCGGAATTTCTACGGGTTTTGCTGCAAACTTTTTACAAGTCAAACATTTCTTTAATACTTTCCGTACTGTTTTTCTGCATTTAAGTACCCAAAACTGTTCACGTAATGTTGACATAAGTGTTTGTATTCCAGCATGACTCAATTCTTGATGTTTGTGAAATATTAATCTATTAGTAACATTGTGTTCGGAAGGCAGTAAAATTGGATATCTAAAAGTTTTTAGATCTTTTCTCATAGCAATACGGGTTCGAACGCGAATTAATCCTTTATCATCAATCAACGTATGTATTGAAGGAAAGTTTTGATTAGATGGATCCGGAAAACTCCGGTTTTGAACATACTTTAGAATAACAAGTTCGGCATGTTTAAGTTCTTGTGCAGTTAAATTACTGAATATTCTGTGGCTTTTATCAATTTTTGCATTTTCGTAAAATCTAAATATCCAAGCTGTAATTTTAATCATTTTCTGATAACAAGAAGTGTTCTCATATAGATTCAATTTTTCTGAAGTTACATTAACAGCGGTTATTACTGATTTTCTTCTTTCTGAGTTAACTATTTCGGGATCGGGAACACACTCTTCTTTCGGCCAAAATTCTGGAGGATCTCTTAACCAATTTGGTCCCTCCCACCATCGGGACTGCGCAAGAGTTTTCGCAGAACACCCTCTTGAAGGTAAATCTGCTGGGTTGAGAACCCCAGGTAAATGATTCCAATCATCTGGATTGCTCAGTGCTCTAATTTCTGAAACCCGATTATACACGAACGTAGCCCAATTTCCATCGTTTTTTATCCAGTGAAGTACGTTCATGGAATCGGACCAAAAATATGTTTTCAAGTTTTCTAACTGCAGTTGCTTGATAACTGTTGCTGCTAATCGTGCTCCGATAACGCACGATAACAATTCAAGCCTAGGAATTGATGCACTTTTCAATGGAGCTATTCGAATTTTAGCCTGAATGAATTGACACGTTATTCGATTCTTAAAATCAGTCCTAAGAAAAATGCAAGTAGCATAGCAAACCTTTGACGCATCGCAAAATATGTGAATACTATTTTCACCTTCAATCAGATTATGTGGAGAAAGCATGCGAGGAATTTTTATTTCTTTCAGTATTTTAAGTTGGTCTTTCCATTTTTCAAATTTTTCTCTCATTTCTTTGGGCAATTCGGCATCCCAAGTTAGTTTCATCTTCCAACAATCTTGAAGTAAAAGTTTGGGTATTAAGGAGACCAGTGGCGGCTCGTGATAAAAAAAACAGGTGAAGAGCTTGATACCAAAATATTATGAAAAACACCTGATGCAGCCATTAACATGGGCGTCGGCAGAATATTTCCCAGGGGGGGGCAAAGGCTACTCCAGGGGGGCAAAGACTACTCAAGGGGGGCAAAGACTACTTTAACGTATAGTTACCATGTTGAAAAGAGCAAAAAAGCAAGGGAAAACACTGCATACAAAAATCCAGAGGGGCCATAGCCCCCCTTGCCCTATGGTGCCGGTGCCCATGTCCATTGAGCATGGTAATTAGGCGGTGGCACAGGCCTTTCTGCGGAAAGAAATTTTTAATCTTTCAGCGATGCATTAATTCCTAATGCCTCCACTGGTCGACCCAGGGCCCGATTAACCTTTGAAGTGAGGGGAAGCTCAGTCTCATTTCGGGCCTCCTATCCCCTTTTTGTTTGGATTAAGTAAAGTTTTTAATGATTTTCTTTGTTAAAGGGATATTTAATTGATTTAATTAGTTCTAATGATTTTATTTGAAAAAAATTTTTTTTTAATTAATTTGAAATTTACCTTAGATAAAAATATATTATTCATTATCTTCGCAATACTTTACTTAATTGTAATGAGATTTTACAGTATTTTTAAAATTACTGTAAAAAGTAAACTAAAGACATTTCCTTACTACTGAAACAATAAATTTTATTTATTTAGTCATATATTTTTCATGAGACATGGGGCTTTTTTCGGGAATTCGTTGTTCGTTTTGGTGACATCATAAAAATCACAACATGGAAGTTCAGAATTAATTTTGACCTTTAGACGATTTTTAACATTACATATTGAAAGTTTACCCCTTTCTACCGACCAAATGTTCCTGATAATAGAAAATTCTGTCTCAACTGGAACAAATATCCCAAGTATAGACATCGCATACTGAACTAATTTAGAAATGTTGCTGCATGGAGTATCAAGACTTCTAAAATACCTTAAAAATAGCTTTCCACTTCTCTTCATTAAAAATCTTTACAATAACTTAGAAGATCATTTAAAAACAAAATTTTGAATTTTTATCCGTTTTGTAGTCATTTTTGAGCCCCCTTCAAATTATGACGGGAAGGTTAAGCTTCTCGAGCCTTTTCGCTAATCAGGCTCTATGTCGACCACGAGAAAGAACATCTCTTTTATCGTCATCATTCCACCGACCAAACGGTGTTTGTAATACATTACAGACAATATCATTTACAGGAAACATAATGAAGGTGAATAAACAGAAAAGAAACTAACTATTATTATCATTAAAATTAACACAAGAAGAAACTCTAAAATTTTCAAAAGACAGCAGTAAAAATCTCATGTGCCAAAATCTCAAACAAATCACGTGGTTTCATTTTCCTACACAAATCGCCAGAGAGCACTTTAAACCGGCCTGCCCAGCGTCTCGTATGCACTACGCTGGGTTTTCTCTCACTTGAAGAGACAGACCGTTTTCTGAGGGATCTCTTCACCTGATAGAAAGTGGAGCTGTAAAACTGAATGAAGCGTTTGGGGTTACCATGGCAACCCCCCCAATAAGTGCAGTAGAAGAGATAATTTTTTCCTTAGCACTTCACAACTCACACCGTCAGAACCCGCGTACCACGTGACTCTAACAATGGACCAATCGTGACACAAGTCTTTGAAGCTTTCTTTGACTGCGCGGTTTCTATGCGGTTCTATTCAAGGGGAGGAGAGGGAAGAGAGTTTGGCTTCACTGATAGTAAGAGCATGATTTAGCACATAGTCTTATGGCAATTGGGCTTTCATCAGAAATTTAAGTGTATTCTTACAGACTAAATTTGAAAAAGGATTATGGCTTGCTTACGTTACACAATTTTTTGTTACTTACAATACTTGGTGAAGAGGCACTTCACCTACTTCACCTGAAAAGCCGCCACTGAAGGAGACTGGAACAGTGTACCCAATCGGGTCAAAGATTTTGTTCACAGTCGATAAGACAAGCCTCTTTGATACATGTTTTGTATCTTTCGCATCATCGATTTCCATCAAACTAATAGTATCGTCACTTTTATTCCACATTAATCCTAAAATGGGAATATTAGGATCTGAATGTTCTACAGAATTTTGACTAGCTTCCTCTATAAAATTATTGTCAAGCACGTTCTTTCCTAAAATTGAATTGAATTGCCAACCTCGCAGATCGAACTGAGCAGACGCTAAAATCATTTTAGACTCTTTTATAAACCTTTCTAATTCTTCCTCGGACTCTACACTTGTTACACAGTTATCGACATAGAAACTGTGCCTTAATTTTTCAGCTGTTTCTTTCAGTGGTTCTTCTACTCCATTTAATAAATGTGTGAGCGTGGCTGCTAGCAAAAATGGACTGGCATTTATGCCGAAGACAACTCGGCAGTGCTTGTATATTTGTAACCGAGTAAAATCCCCGTTCTCCCACCAGAGAAATTTCAAAAAATCCCTGTCTTTCTCTTTTAGACTTATTTGTAGGAAAGCTTTTCTGATGTCGGCACTCACTCCGATTTTCCCTTTTCGGAACCTGTGTAGGATAGAGGGAATGAGTTCAATTAAATTTGGGCCTTTTGCAAGGCAATCATTTAATGAAACTGAATGCTTCTGTTTCGCAGATCCATCAAATACGGGGCGGATTTTCGTAGTTGCGTTTTGCTTCAAGACAGCCCTGTGTGGCAAATAATGGCCGGCGCTCGCATCATCGGCACTAGATATCTTTTCTATTATTCCCTCATTTTCCCACTCCTGTAATACGTTATGATAGGCTTCCAAATTTCCATTAGTCTTCAAATTGTTAATAGTTGACTTAAGTCTTTTTCCAGCTAACTCACGATTAGAGGGCAGAGGAGGGTGATTATCAACCCATGGTAAGGAAACTACGCATCGACCATTCATCTCTCTATCGACGGTTGCGTTAAACAAGTCTAACGTTTCTTGATTTAAATCATCCGCCTTTTTACTCTCAATGGGACATTTAATACCAAGCAAGTCAAGTTCCCATAGATCTTTTATCTTTTCACTTTTAAGGTGTAACGAAATCGCGAGTAAAGATGCATTGTTAGATTTCGCGGGTTGAGGTATTTTGCCCATTAAAGTCCATCCTAAGTGAGTTTCAATCGCAACTGGACCACTTGATAATAATTTAAAGTTTCCAGTTAGAAGCCTTCCACAAACATCAGCTCCCAAAAGTAAGCAAATATTTTCACTGATCGAACGTTTAACTACTTTAGAATTTTCATAATCGGCAAAGTGAATACCATAGTGCTTCGCTTCTTTAATCCACGGTCCATCTTTAATTTTGGGTATTTCTGCGCATATTTTCTCTTGATCAAATACTTCAAAGTTGCAGGAATAATTCCTGTCTAAGCTACTTAAAAATATTTTGTAGCGTTTATGTGTTTGTATATTTTCTAGTCCCCCAAATAGACTGTGATTTAATTTTTCCTGGCCCACAGCTATATATCCAATTTTTCTTATTACGTCTTTAGAAATGTACGATCTTTGTGACCCAGTGTCGCATAGGGCACGCAAAACTAATTCTCTATCCTTGTTTCTCAAGATTACTGTAAGCGTTTGCATCAAAACTTCGTGACACGAGGTTTTATTCGCCAAATTTTGCTCTTTTTTTACAGTGTTCTCGCCTGATGTATTTTCGTGATTATCAACTTTGTCACACATTATTTCATGATGGGGGCCGTCACATTTTTTACATGTTATTAAACTTCTGCACATTTTTTGGGTATGGAATCTCTTTAAGCAGGAGTAGCAAAATCCATGCTTAAAAAGAAACTCCCTTTTATCATTCATCGAATAATTTTTAAATCTTTTGCACTCTTTCAAATTAAAGTGCGATTCCTCTTTGCAACAAGCGCACTTACGATAAGCTTTACTGTCATTAAGTAACTCAGATGCAGACCATATGTCTCGATTTTTCAGATTGTTTTTCTTTCCGAGCTGATTCAGAGGTGCAGGGGGGGAACGAGTAGTGGCGCCTGTTGCTCTGTAAGTAGTGGAATAGTGAGCTGTGTGTTTATCGTTATCGGGGGAATGAGTCTGGATTAAATATTGCATTTTTTCTCTGCTATCTACTTCTTGTTTCATGATTTTAAGTATCTGGGTCACGTTGAAATTTTCATCGGATTCACAGTGCTTCATAATTTCTAGTACAATGTCTTGGGGTAGTAATTTAATTAATATTGGACACAATAATGATCCGTATGTTTCCGGGTTTACCCCTAATGCTTCTAAATTTCTAATTTCAGTTTGGCATGTATCGAATATCTTTCTAAGCAGATGAATGTCCGAAGACTTTCTAACCGGCGTTAAAGTTAAGAGCTTGTTTAAGTGGGAATTTATTACTAGCGTTTTATTTCCAAATCTTTGTTTTAACAAATCTATTGCCGCTTGATAGTTATCATTAGTTAACGTAAACCCTTGTATCGCATTATAAGCAGTTCCGGACAAATATGTTTTCAAATAATTAAATTTCTCTACATTCGTTATATCATCGTTCTTGTGAATGACGGATTCAAACTGATCCCAAAATCTTTGCCAATCACTCGGATTGCCAGTAAATTTCTCAATTGTTAACGTGGGAAGTTTGATAGATGATTGTTCTGTAATTTTTCTCGCTGATAAATTACTTTTTTGTTCGGAACTATTTTGCATTACTTCGGGTTTCGGTTTACATTTTTCTAACGCTCGGTTTACTCTACATTTAGAAATGACTAAGCTTTCTAAATATTCGTCACACTTTATAATTTCTTCCTCAATGTCCTCAACTTTCTTTATTCCGTCTAGAATCTCTTTATCAATTTCCTTTAATTGTGTTTCCTTTAAACATAGCTGTTCAAACAACTCTTCTAATTCCGCTTGTTCTGAATTCGGTTCAAGAATTTTCGTTTGGACTTTAGAGATAAGTTTCGTAGTTAACTGTCTTAATGTAGAACGCTTCTGTTTAGCAATTTCCATCTTATTAAAATTATGGAATCAAAAATATAGAATCAATTAAATTAATTTTTCTTATCTCTTCACACTTAATGTCCTACAAGGAGAGTTGCTTTAGTTTATCACTTTAAATGACAACAAACAAATTACTCTACACTATCTCTACTGGCGGTCCCTGTTCGGGCGCCAGAAAATTGTCGCGTACATCGGCAATGTCTATTGGTAAGGACTGGATAAAAATAAAAAATCTTCACCTTACCTTTTATTCCCGAGACGCGTCGTCGACCGGCAGTAGAGTTAGCGTTTCAAGGATTACTTCAACGTTTTAATTACACTCATTTTTAATTATCCTATATACAAAAATTTACACGCAAAATTAAGAATAAAGGAAACATCACGTCTTATCTGGATTACATCGAGGTTCAATCTGAAAAGAAAATAAAAAGAGTTAGAGTTCTAGATTGTCCAGCGACCTCTAGTGGTGAGGCAGTCATGAGGCCCCGGCAAGGGATAGTGTGAAATTCACGTAACACCGGTTCTAATTGGCCGATTTTGATGCAACAAAAAGCAAAATTTATCTATTTGAAGCGTAGAATACGAATTTTAAACCATCCTAAGCCCCAGAGCAGCGGGTTGCCCCGAAAATTCGTAACAATAGATTTCTATATTAAAAGTTTCAACTATATTTGTTCAAGCTTTTAATTGTATTCTACAATATAAATTGCTGCACAATTTCAGTATTAAAGGCCTTTAGGTTCTCCAAAAGGTGAGTCAGAATCTGCGTGAAGAATGATCTTTTAGCACCATCAAATGAAAACTCATGTACAAAAATTTTTTTCCCAGTCATTTAAAAAAAAAAAAAAAAGACATGTTTCAGCTAACCTATTAAAGAATCAGGTCAATATTGTATGTTTGGGCTCCTACTTGTGAGGGAAAATATTGATTGTAAAAGAAATTGGGGGGGGGGGGACTTGACTAATTAATATTTCCCATGTAGACCTTTTTTTTTTTTTTTTTTTTTAAATTATAACTCAAAAGAGAATTTTTTAATGCTTTAAAATGAAATGAAAAATTTTCTGTAGTTAACTACAGAAAATTTTTCATTTCATTTCATTTTCAAATATTAATTAGTCAAGTCCCCCCCCCAATTCCTTTTACAATCAATATTTTCCCTGATGGGAGAAACATGAAAACAATATTCAGAAATGTTGGAAACCAATATTGCTCAATGTCAAAAAATAATATTTAGGAATATCAGAAAAAGATATTCCTGGATATCTGAAAACAATATTCAGAAATATTGGAAACCAATATTCCTCAATGTCAAAAAATAATATTTACGAATATCAGAAAAAGATATTCCTGGATATCTGAAAACAATATTCAGAAATGTTGGAAACTGATATCTCTGAATGTCAAAAAATAATATTCAGGAATATCATTTAGGGGGGGGGTCCATTTAATATTGCCCAATATTGTAATTTTGATATTGGGCAATATCTCTGTGCTACCTGGGGCATTGAAAATTGCCCCCAATGAATTAAATTTTCCTTTTTAAAAATTGTCTTTAAATTATTTATGAAGTACTTGTTACAAAAAAAAAAAAAAAAAAAAAAAAAAAAAAAAACGTTAGTTTTTAAATAAATGCGTACAGTTAGTGTACGAAGCACAGTTAAACTCGGTTTCAAGGATGCTGAAAAGATCAGACAATTATTTGAGTATAACGAGTTACATTGCCTGCGGGCATGTTGTTTTATGGGCAAGTCAAGTGGCACATAATATTTTGACGTTATAAGAGAGTTAAAAATATAATCGAGGTCACTATAACTGAGTTCAGCAAAACTTGTTGTCCAGCCCCCCCCCCTAAACTAAAATCCTGGGTGCGCCACTGAAAATATGTGTTGAAAATAAACACTCAAAAAACTGGTTTTATAAGATAAAAAAATCTGATGTGTCCAACACATGACTTCCTTGCACGTCCATTAGATCAAAAATATTTTCGACGCAGTTCCTCTAAATTTATTTGTTTGAAAGAGATAAAATATCAATAATAGTAAGGTTTAGCGATTTCCAGCCAAATATTTCGATATCGCCAAGCAAAGTTTAATTTGAAATATTTCCTTCTGACACTTTATTTGGCGATATTTCACCAAAAGGCGACAAACTTGAGATAGTCTGCGAGATTTTGGGGATAGACAAAGTAGTCATTGACCACCGACTTTCAATGAATTGAATGCATCCATACACCTCAATGTATTAGAAGTCATTTGGCTCACCCTGTAAATAAATTCTCAGTCGATTGCTGTCAAAAAAGATATTGAAAACAGTTAGATATTACAATAGTTCTAAATACAAAAGTTAAAAAATCTACGGGTTAGTTTTAGAGTTATACAAAATACGAAATAATTTTTGGCGCCAAATTTGGCGATATTTCGGCGAAACTCGTCAATGTCGACGACATTTGGCGAGATTTTAAGCATGAACCAAACAATGACAGATTATCGCCAAATTTGGCGATATTTCGCCAAAACTCGCCAAGAACAATGACAAATGGCGATACTTTGGGCATGGACCAAATGACTGACTATCGCCAAATTTGGCGATATTTCGCCAAAACTCGCCAAGGTCGAGGACAGACGTCGAGATTTTGGGCATGTACCAAACAATGACTATCTACAGTAGTATTATATTGAAGATGTCCATAGACATTAAAGTACTGAAATTCTTTCCGGTGGTCCTGTAAATAAACTCTCCAGTAGATTGGAACCAAAAATCGAGATGCACAACTAGATGTTACAACATTCTTATATATGAAATTTCATAATAGTTTTTGAGATTTGAGAGTTAAATATGCACACACGTACACCAAAAGTCGCCAAGCTTGGCGACTTTTGGCATAGTTCTTGAGGGAGGCACGTGACCGTGGTCGGACTATTACCTAACTTATGTGGTAGGACGGTATTGTGCTTGAAATGGATGAATGCCCCTAAAATTGCCATTGACCGTAATGTATTGGAAATCTTTTGAGTGTTCCTGTAGCAGAACTATAAATGATAAAGACACTTTTTTTTAATGGAGAAATTCATTTTCTAACTCTTTACAGCATATATCACTTCTGAGTCGTTTGAAATAGCCCAATACCTCTAAAAAACGCTTTGATGAATTTCGGCCCTTAGAACGTAATGTATTTCGAATCTTTTGGGCGGTCCTGTAGATAAACTATTCAGTCGAATGGAACCGAAAGGGGAGGTGCACAACTAGATGTTACAACAATCCTAAATATAAAGTTTCAACATTGTACGCCGAACAGTTTTTGAGATATGCGAGTTTAATGAATTTCGGCCCATTGAGCGTAATGTATTTCGAATGTTTTGGGCAGTCCTGTAGATAAACTATCCAGTCGAATGGAACCAAAAGGGGGGGGTGCACTGCTAGATGTTACAACTATCCAAAATATGAAGTTTCGACATTCTACGCCTAATAGCTTTTGAGTTAGGCGAGTTTAATGAATTTCGGCCCATAGAGCGTAATGTATTTCGAATCTTTTGGGCGGTCCTGTACATAAACTATCCATTCGATTGCCACCAAAAGGGGAGGTGCACAACTAGATCATAGAACAATCCTAAATATCAAATCTCAACATTCTACGACCAATAGTTTTTGAGATATGCGAGTTACATACATACGTACGTACGTACGTACGTACGTACATACGTACGTACGTACATACGTACGTACGTACAGACGGCATGGAAAAACTGGCCACAGTAGACTCGCCGCTGGTCAAAATGAGTTGCAGACGCGTTAATATGATCGTTCATGCTAGCCTACGATGAGATGCATCGAAAAATTTTTTTTAATTAAATTTAGAGGTAGTCAAAATTGGTTTTTTTGTCGAAATTTGGCCCCCAAAATTTTTCGGGATCACATTACTTCCTTATACTACGTACAAGGAAGTAATAAATAAAAACTTTGTGAAAACAAACACACATAAAAGGTTACTTCAAGGCGTAACGATCGTTTCAACCGAAAATTCGTTCGGTTCAAACCACAGACTAAAGGCCGCAGCAGATACCCAGAGACCGTCGCTGGCCGCTTGGCCAATTATCACTTGTAAGCAATAAACTTTTCGCACGAGAAGAAAGCAGGAGATACTCCGGACAATAGGTAATTGGGGACGGTGGATAATATTGCGGTTTTCACACTTGTGGTTTTCACCCTATCTATTGTTCGGTAGAGGGTCGCAGCGTCCAAACCCGGTCAAATTTCCCCGTTCAAACACATTGTAGCCGCGACAGTCTCTGGGTATCTGCAAAGGCCTTAAGGATTAAACAGACCGCTCGCGCAGGGTTGCAAAATGAAGCAAGCACCTGGTCACGTGATGAGTGGACCCGACCGATCCAGTTCATACGGGAATCCATTGATTTTTCAATGCGTGAGTGAGGCTTGTTGGAAAACCTGAAAATTTATTGAAAAGGGTGAAATCCTGCAGAGCATATTAATGCAATGGAAAATTTGCCAAAGGTGGCTCTGTTACATTTCATCGGGAAATAAAATTTTTATAAGTTTTTTGCTTTATTAATGAAAAATAGCTACACAAAAATACTTCTTAGCTACTAGCTGTGACGTTTGTCGCAATTGAAATCGGTGTTATTCAATTTGTTGTGAATGAAATTAATCATTTTCTTAAGCTAATTGTTTATTATCCTTTATGATAGCTATCTATATATTTTAAATATTTATTAAATGTTCAAAAATAGAGTTTAATCAAATACTACGTGTCTTGATGCAAATTGATATATTTGGCGATGTGTTGGCAAAGTTGTTTCTATTCTGAAATTTTCATGTTTTTCAGGCTATTATTTAAAAGAAAATAAAACTTTATGATTATTAATTAAATGTGGAATGTTTTACAGTATGTAACAAATATATTATATTTTTCCGTACAAATTCACCTGAAATGTTTATTTAACATTTTCTTTTTACATATAATTAAAAACTATACTGTCATTGAGATTTAGAACTGAATAACATCTTATTGTTTAATTTTCGTTTATTTATACACATATGTGATATTTGAAAATGTATTTAGAGTTATTTTATTGACTCTCGCTTTTGTTAATGCACGTACCGTTTTCCAAAACGAAAGTATCTGGAACATGTCCTTAAAAGTAAATAAAAAACTAAGTTTTTTTTACAAAGTTTTTTATTTACTTTATTGTTTAACACCAGTATTTTGAGTGTTTTTTCCGATGTCCTTAAAAGATTTATCCGATTACTTTTCAGATTCCCAAGAAATCAAGAAAGGAGATAATCTCTTGAAATAGTTAACTGGGCTTCTCAATTTAAATTTATTGCCAGTTTTGAACTAAAATAAAATACAGCTTGATTTTATTTCAGCAACAAATTTGAAGAAAATGATTCCCTTCTTTAATAAATTTTCACCAAACTACTTGAAATTTTAAGGATGACTATGTCATTTTTCTTCTCCGTAAAAAATAATAGCGTTAGTTGCATTGTCTCTAATAAATAATAATAGCATGATAAAAGTATTGCTTAAAAAATGAACATTTTTATTTAAAGAGTTTAAGTGTATAATTTATTTTTGTTGTAGTCAGTTGTTAAAATATTACATTATGCGAGGTTTAAATCATATTCACGAAATCCATTTATTCTGATTTCTTTGGTGTGTGAGTTTTTCAAAGAACTAAAATAAACCTTTTCCTACTTGCTAAAATGCGTTAGTTTCCAACATTCCTCATACTCGCTTCACCAAATGCGGCGAAAAGAAGCCAAGAATTTCCTCCTTAGTCACGTGATGAGTGGAATTTCGACCGAGGTGTTTGCTTCACCGGGGCCGTCGCTAAGTAACGGGCCTGCTTATGAGTTGCCATCGCTAAAAATGAGTTTATCATTGAGGCATGTTTTCTCCAGTCACAGTGTGCTATTTTATTATTCTAAGTATTATAAATGTTATATTATTTTATTATTTTAAAACAATTTTTTTATACTTTTGTCGTACTAAAGAACTTTAGATGTAGGTAATCGTTTTGTGAATCTTGCGCCATTTTCTTTCATGAAAATTTATCCTAAAATTCGAACATTTTGCTCTGAATGTAAAGGTGAGGGAACGCTTTTGTAATGTAGAAATTCTAAAAATATGTATGTAAATCATGTTTAGTGAATAATTACTCATGTGTTATTTATAAATAAATTATTTTAATCAGAAATCGTATTACTTGAGTAGTTTTTATTCTTGTAAATAAGCATGACGTTGTGATACTATTTAGACTATTTAATTTTGCCAGTTGAAAATGTTATTTATCAGTTATATGTGCCTTGATTATGTGATTCAGACTTACATCTGGTACAGTGCAGAAATACAGTAAATTATAAATTATTGATTTTTGCCCGTTTATACAGAAACTTCAAATGTAGTTAATATTTTCTACAAGCATTCATTATGCTTGCTCAATTCCAAAGTTCGATTGAGAAAGCGACAAAAGAATAATATATACTACATGAAATGTCTTTATTAAAGAATAATTAATTCGGGGATCGCGCTATAGAGCGTATTTTATCAATTTTCTCCAATATACAGGATATCCCGAAAACACTGAAATGCTCACATTTCAGTGTTACATAATAACACATCATTTGTTAAAGATTAATCTTGAATTGTTTAAAATAACGTAGGAAATACGACTACGTTCATGAAATATTCATTATAAAAATGTCTTTCTCATTTGTGTATTTAGTTATTTTAAAGTATATTAAATATCCACTTGTGAAACTAAAATAAGCAATCGTGAATCATGAGAGTAAGCGCTACTTTCTTTTTCCTTCAAATTATATGCATCTATTTTCTTTATGTAAATATGTATCATAGCAAACAAATTAATCATGAGTTCGTACTTGAATTAGTAACACAATTACTACTTAAAACTACATTAAATATCGTTTGATAGCACTGGGAAGCTTAAGAAATGCCTGATGTATACGTGAAGACTCGAACATCCGTAGGCCTCTTTGGATGGCTCATCAAAATACACGCGCAGGCCCGTTACTAATTGCAAAGGCCCCGGCTTCACTCGGAAATAGGGGTTTTACCATAGCGCGAGCGGTCTAACAGATATCTTTAGTCTATGGTCAAACAGAGCAGTTCCCTCTGCTCTGTTTGACGGAAGGGTTTGTCTGAAGAAGACCGAACGAATTTTCGGTCGAAACGATCGTTATGCCTTGAAGTAACCTTTTATGTGTGTTTTTTTTCACAAAGTTTTTATTTATTTTAAAATATGTGTTATTTTTAATTAAAATGCAAACTGTTTTGGTGCGTGGCGAGCCCAAAATATTGTGTCGCGTGCCATCAATGGCACGCGTGCCACTGGTTCGCCACCCCTTCTCTGGGAGCTTTTAGAGGCCCAGAATTATTAAGTCATAGTTTAAGTTCTAGTCTTAAAAAAATAGTGACTGCTTACATGTGTCAACAAGGCAGTGGCGGATTAATACAAGTTTGTCGGGGGGGGGGGGGCGGTTAGTTGGAAGATTGACATAAACATTCATTTTATGGAAGTAAAATAGAATCTTTTACATTAATTTCTCTTTCTCGGGGGGGCGGTCGCCCCCTCCGCCCCCCCCCCCTTTAATCCGCCCTTGCAACAAGGTAGGACTGTATATTGGCCCCCGAAGGTGGGGGAGGGGGAGGCAAGATCGCCCCGGGTCTCAGTTAACGTTATTTTTGTAAATAGATAGTCTAGTAACGTGTAAAAAAAAGTATTTGTTAAAAGGACTCTATTAAATCAGGCTACTACGCAACAACAAGCGAAAAGAGCCCGTCACAAGTTACAACTGCGGTCTGTGACGTGGAAAAGTCGAAAGCTTATTTTACTTCACTCATTGGCGGTTTTACGGGGGGGGGGGTAATGGGGGTAATTACCCCTCCCAGGATTTTGAAAACCATTGTGAAAAATAATTCTGCATGGGGAATTCACTGGGGTGAATTAAACAAGTAACACTATCTACATGGCAAGCATAGGAACTCTTCAAATATAACAATTTTAATCGATGGGGGGAGGGGAATATGCAAGTTTATTATTTTCTGTATTTACATACTTCATTAATTATGTGATTAATTAAACATTTATTTCACATTTGATGATTAATTAAACATTTTATCTTCATATATAAAGGAAGATGTCCTGACTGACTGACTGACGATCATCGCCCAGCCAAATCTACTGGAGGTACAGACATGAAATTTTAGGAGCTTGTAGCTTTTGTGCCCGGCATCATTTAAGAAGCGATTTTTAAAAATTCGAACCCAGACGAGGATGGCGGCCTAAAACGTTCTTTTCACGTTTCCCTTCATAACTCAGTGTTAAAAAGAGATAGCCATACAGTTCTTGCTTTAAAATGTAACAACACAAATACCTAAAAGTTGTTTTTAGGGTTTTTTAGAATTCGCACCCAAACGGGCGTAAGGGGCTGAAACGTTCTTTAACATTCTTTTCCCGTTTCCCTTCATATCTCAGAGGAAAAAAGAGACAACTGTAAAAATCTTGCTATAAAATATGACTACCACGGATACTTAAAAGCTGTTTTCAGGGTTTTTTAGAATTCTCACCCAAACGGGCGTAAGGGGCAGAAACGTTATTTTAACATTTCTCTTGATATATGAGAGGAAAAATAGAGATAGCTTTAAAATTCTTTGCTTAAATGTATGGGGAATGCAAATGCTTAGAATTCGTTTTCTGGGTTCTTTAGAATGCGCATGAAAAGGAGAATAAGGGGCCCAAAACGTTATCTTCGAATTTGCCATTATATCTCAAAGTGAAATAAAGATAGTCATAAAATTCTTCCTTTAGAATGCAGCGAACAAGGATGGCTAAAAATCAGTTTCAGGGTGTTTTAGAATTCACACCCAAGTGGGTGTAAGGGGCCAAAGCGTTCTTTGACGTTCTTTTCCCATTTCCCTTCATATGTCAGAGGAAGAAGAGATAGCCTAAAATTCTTGCTTAAAAAAATAGTGAACACAAATGCCTTAAAATTATTTTCAGGTTTTTTTAAAACGGGATTCGCATCATAACGGGGATAAGGGGGTCAAAATGTTGTTTACAAATTTTTCATCATATCACAAAGGGAAAAAGAGATAGCTACATTTTAAAGCAAGAATTTTGTGGCTAACACGAATGCATAACAGTCATTTTCAGAGTTTTTTAGAGTTAGAGTTCAAACTATTGTGAGGGGCTAAAACGTTATTTTCATATTTGTCTTCATATATCGAAGGAAAATGAAGATAGCCATAAAAATCTTGCATTAAAATGTAACGAACACAAATTCATAAAAATATTTTTCAAATGTTTTAAAAAATCGACCATTATAAAGGGTAAGTTGACAAAAAAAAAGTGTTTTTTAAGTAGTATTTAGCTCTTGGGTGCTGTTAATTTCAGGACAAAGATTTTTGTCTACCTGGTGAAACGGCGAATCAAGTTTCAAGGATTGCCAGATTAAACAAGAAAAATCCCCAAGGTTTGCCATTTTTAATGATGTATCACGAAAATTGGCATAAAAGAAATAAGTTCCCGAAGCGATACGTTCCATCTTTGTCGAGTGCCCCACCAGTGGCCAAGCGCATAACGCGCTGCGCTGAGTGACGGAAGATGCCTGGTACAAAACCAGGTCGCACCCGCCGACTTAACCGTTCGGAATTTTCCGTGTTTTCCTCCGGATCATAGTGTAAATGCAGGTTAGGACCCCTAGAAACACCCCCACGGAGGGCACCTCATCATTCGGCCTAGAGCCCACGTGTTGCTAATCGGCGGTAATCCCACAACACAACAAAACACAACCATCTTTGTCGAGAAATTGCCTAACCCTATTGATTATTTAATGGGAATATTGGTGTCTTTATTCGAGTAAATAAAGGTGAAGTATAGTTAGAATATGCGTGGCGGGGATTAGGCGATTTTAACATAGATTTCAATTTTGAAGAACAAGAGGACAAATACGCGGGGAATATGATGCACATTCCAAACAGTATTTAAAAAAAAAAAATAAAGTATAGTTAGACTATGCCTAACTATAGAGGAGAAGAGGATATTATGGAATAGTGGGGAAATATGGAATACCGAGTTTTTGGCTCTGTTAGTTGTTATTGCCACAAGTTAATACCATGAACAACTCAAGAAAGATTCCCGTCTTACAATGCAGTAAGAGTTGACCGCTCTCTGTTGCCGTACCACTCGCTACAGAACAAAGTTTTTTTTGTGATTTTCAAGAGTTTTTGTAGATAAGTTTTCAAACATTTTAACTTACTAGTAAACACGTGACATGAACATTGATGTTACTCATAATGTACACTAAGACAATGGTAGTTTGTTCTACTGTGGTTATTTTTTAGATGACAGTGTTTTGCCAATTAGTTTTAAAGGTTCGTTTTCCGAGATGGCGTGTCGGGTATTATGGAATACTGGGTAATATTGTAATGGATTTCATGTCATCCACTAAAGACCCGGTAAACAAAGACGCTGAAAATGCATCTTTTGTCACGAAAAATTCTCTAATGATCAACGACGATAAGTTTGGATTCAAAGATCCAGCTGTTCTCTGTGGGCTCACCATGACTGTACCGGAGCAAAGAAAGAAAATTATGTCTACAACTTTTCTAAATCGACTCGAAGCAGAAATGACTCCAATATAATGATTTGAACTACAAAACATAAAAATTTGTTTTATAGTAACAAATAACTATATATGAAGCAATATGAATTGCTTTTCATCGGTTTAAACCATCTATTCCATATTACCCGACTATTCCATATTATACTCCATTCGTAACTTTTTTTTTAATATTTTTTCCTATAACAACAAAATAAATTGTGTATTTCTTTGCAATTGACATTTCATTACGATTAATTATAGCATGTACTCATGCTGTTTTGGGGGATTTTATTTAAAAATCTATGAAGTTACAGTTAGAAATGTAAATGGTATTCCATAATCACCTCCTCTCCTCTACTTGTTAGACATGTCTGAAGAATATTCTAAAACAGTTTTTGTAGGCGATTAAACATATAACCAAAATTTGTTTGATATTTATTTACTTTCTTTCATTTGTTGTTGTCGTGTCCATGGATAGACGACACTATCCATGGAAAGAGGGGTGTCATTGCCCCCCGAGGGGGTTGGCCTTCTACTTGTTGGTCCCTAATTTTGAAACGATTCCAGATGAGGGACCAACCACCACCTGAAATCGGCACCCCCAGAGGTATCGTTTAACAACTTGGAGGGCATTGTTGCCACGACGGATTTTACGTGCACCAGCTCCCATTAGTGTGCACGGTTCCACTACGGGAAATGACCCTCCCAAGCACTGGCCAAGCCGGATGCTGCTTCACTTGCCGTGTTCTTGTGGGAACGGAGTTTAGCGCCCAGACTGCAGGACTATTTTCATTTGTATTTGTTGGTTTTGACAATATCCATTCCGTGCGAAGAACGGCTGCTTCAGCTAGTTTACATATATGAAGTGTATCGTACAGTCAGAAGGGTCCCCTTTCCATTGTGCGCCCCCAGTAGTCAATCCTTCTCTGAGACACTGAGTTTATTTAAAATTATAAAATATAATTACCCCTCCCAGACTGCAACTCTAGAACCGCCCTTGACTTCACTCCATTCTTGCATCATTTATTTCCAGCAGAGCTGGGCAAAATGCACAGAAATTGTATTTTCGATACAAAATGCAAAATACATGTATTTTCAAAAAACATACAAAATACATGTAAAATTTTTAAAGCATTTGAATTGAGAAGAAGCTATATTTTCCACCGAAGATCTCAGTTCATTTTATTTAAATATACATTTTAACAAAAACAACAAAAGCAATCTTAATAGTTGTGTTAAGAAAGATGGTTTTTTGTTTTTGTTTTTTTAACGTTTCTTTCAAAATTTTATCTTTATAAAAATAAGATCCGAAACAGACCATTATCTGAGGAATTGCATTAAGACTCAAAACGTAATGAAAACTACAATTTCAGAATGCGAAAAATAAATGGTCGTTTGTTTCAAAATTGTTTATAAAAACTTTAATTTCCAAAAGTCATAGTGCGTAAAATAAAACTCTACATATATTTATTGATTTCAGTTGAGCGTTTGAGTATAAATACTCAGCTAAATCACGACGTAAAAAAATTCAAGTTTTGTTTTTCAGTGAGTTTTAGAATTTATCGTAAATTTAAATATTTTGCATATTACCTAAGTTTTCAGCTGCCATAATGGGCACTGCTCCTTAACTTTTTTATTTCCATCTACAGACAAAATTTGGAAACATTTAATAACTGCAGAAAAGGTTTCAAAATCATCTAGAATGCAAATTTGATTCACTCCATCCTATTACGAGAAGCTGTCGCTCTAGTGGTCTGGAATTTGGAGTGCTTTACTCCATGTGTAACCAAATGCTCCTTAAAACCCCTTAAAAAGTCCTCCACCCAAGGCATCTCCTCCCCCACCTAAACTAAGGCTGATAGCTTTCGTTGTATCTCTTCACGACGAATAACCAAGAATCCATTATACTACTGCAGAAATGCTGGCAGCCTTATTTTAATAGAACTTAGCAACACATTTCAAATTCCCTTACAGAATCTAATAAGATAAGTACTACCCAAAAATGTTTTACTACATTTGGTTTCATATACAGTGGAATCTAGAAACATTCCTAGACCAAATATGCTGTTTGTGTTTTAAACAGGAGTGTTTATGGATGTCGGTCGAAAGCATTACAGAGGAAAATGAAATTATTCGTGTTGACAAAGTAATCTACAAAGGAAAGGCCAAAACTTTCCGAAAATGCTGTTCCTAGCATTTTTCGGAATACTCCCAAATATTTAACAAATAGTAGCAATAGTTAAATAGCAGATAGCTAGACTCGACGATCCCACCTCATTTCCGAAGAGAAATTAATGGAATTGTGTTGCCCTGAAGAAAATGGATTATTATCCGATTACCCTAAAGTAACTATTTGTTTTGAAAATTTTAATGTTAATCTGGCATATGCTAATGATTTTATTCTTATTTTTGAATATTTGGTTTATAACATATTTATTAATAATGTTAAAGTGACTAATGTTCATAAAATTTAAAAATATAATTGTATTGATTCTACAAACATGTTAGAAAAGTATATTTTCAAATATGCAATTGAGAGCAAACTATTAAAATATTAACTGGGTTTTAATATGGGTCAAATTTTGCTTGTCTTATAATTATCTGAATTTTAATCTGTCTAGATATTTTGTTGATGAATGATTAAAAATAGAAATTACTAGAGGTAGCATTATTTACATTACATAAAGCATATGAAAAAAAATGTTTTTTTTTAACAAACTAACATTTTAATATTATTTATATGCACTTTCAAGAAGGAATGGAATAAAAGTTAATTATCTGTGGAAAACGAGTGAAAGTGTTTTCATGATTATAACATTAATAGGCATACAAACAATCAGCTGGTTTTGTATGAATGTTTTCAAAATTTGCTAGAAATTAATTTTGTAGTATCCTACTAAAAGATTTTGAAAGCATGTGTTATAATGTTTACTCAAATAAAAGTTAGATTATTTTATTTGTTCATAAAAATAATTTATGTCCTACATTAAAAATAGATTCAGAGTTTCTTATTGCTGATACGTTCCTTAAATTTATTTATACTAGCGGTACCCGTGCGAATAATTCGTACTAAATGTAATATCACTTTGCAAAATTACAAAAATTATTTATTTAATTTATTTTTTACAAGCTGGCCGGATTCTTGTGTAATGAAATCAATCGCAAATCGCAACAAACAAAACTCTTGCACCCATCTAGCTAGCGGTTCTACATTCACTAGCGATTTCACTTGCAAAGTGTAACACTCGAATCCCGCAATGACGTCACATTTCATATGCGCGTTTTCCTTGCACTAACTGCAAATGTCATTGGTAAACTAATGCTAAATATACAAAAATCACTACTTCGTAACTCCTAGAATATCACCTCTTCACGCAAGTTTTTTCGCAAACGCAATACTCAACAGCTATGACGTCTCTCTTCATTACGAAGAAAAACGATAATGGTTGTTAAAATGGTGCGTTATCGCCGTCATTTGGCATGGGCACCACTTCTGCATTCCACCCATTAATTTACAAAAACAATAGCAATAACACATTTTTTAATTGCTGATGCCGGTAGAGCAAGCAATTCTCTATAAAATGATATAAAATTTATGTGGAGTAATTGTGAGGTTTTTTCTAAAAAGGGAGGCAAACATCTTAACCTTAACGTATTAATATATATGATATGTGTAACTCCTGATATCTTTAAATTTATAGAAAAAAATATTTTACTGATATTATCCAAACACTTTTTTTGTAAAAAATCAAAGTTTGAAAATACCTCCCCTTGGTGGTATTTTCAAACTTTGATTTGAAAGTACACCACCGTCTCCTACTTTAAAATAGTTTATGTACTACATTAGAGTCAGAGATTCTTACTGCTGAGACATTATTGATGATATGCTCCTTAAATTTATACTGAAAACTTGATTTAAGAAAACAGGTTTTATCTGATAAGGTTATATTTTATTTTTATGAAGTTTCGATGAATATTTAGTACTAAAAGTGAAGAAAAGTGATTGCCCTTTTTTACAGAATAGAAAAATGTATTTCTTATTAATCTATTTTGTGTTTTGCTTCCTTCCTTCTTTCTTTATTATGTATCAAATATTTAAGTTATTTTGTGTTTACAGCAAATTTTAGCAAAAATATTTCTTTTTGAAAATGGGACAATCAACAAAGTAAGTAATGTGGGATATATTCAAGTAATTGAAAAAGAAGTGTTCATTTGATTAGCGAGATTAGATAATCTTTATTCTTAAATAAATATGAATGTTTTATCAAAGGTAAGTCTAAAAATAAATTGTTTTAAAGCTTTATCTGAGTGTGTATGTATTTCTCTGAGTAAGAGCTAGTGTATCAAAAGAGCAGATCTTTACTGTCCAGTGGCGGATCTAGGATTGGGTAAAGGGGGGGGGGCTAACTTACTGGGTATTAAATAATTTGGGTACAATTATCCCTACGAGAGGGGGGGGGCAGACGGGGCGCCGCCCCTGGGGATATGTGAGTTAGAGTGGGTCCGTGTTCAGCTAAAGTGCGTCCGTGAATTTTTCAGAATGTGTTACGAATTTCCTCTATAGATCTGTAATTAAAATCTTTTTTTTTTTTTTTTTTTTGAAATAGACTAACTTTTGAATACATAATTCTAGAATGATTTAGATGGCAGAAATGTTCATTCTACCATTCTACCATTCAATGTTCTTCAACCTTTGAACATGAATTAAAAGTACCACTACATATCAGAAAAACTTCCCTCCCACTCTCTTTCCTTTTAGCATTTTATATAAGAATCATTAAAAACAGCAGTTTTAGAAAAAATGCCTTCGTTCCCTTCTGTTTTTTCGAAACTTTTGTGCTTTACGACAGGAGCTGGGGAGATTTTCATTCCGCCTTATAAAATTTCTCTAGGAGAGGCCCTGTATACAAGTTTGACGACATTTGGCACGATTTTTTACACGTCGCCTGTATATTTTATTTTTCTGCCTACATATAGTATTACGTAATCGAATTTCAAGAAAGGTGTGCGAATTTCCGATAAAATAAAATTCTCGAACCTGCTAGGACCTACACTTCATAGGAAAAACAATGTCTGAAAAAATTAATTTAAATCATACCTCTTTTTTCCATTATGATATCATTGTATTCCTTCTAATTATGCACTTCTTTACAAACTGCCTGATAGTGATACAAGTATATTTTGTGAGTGCTGTTCCTTTAGCTGGGGCTATGCATGTATGATTTTTTCCTGGTGATTTGCGCTTTCACTCTCACTACACAAATTATCATTTTTCGGAATTTTCATAAAATAATCACCTGTATTACGACTCAATGACCGCTTTTTTGAGGTCATAATACTTGCATTTAAATTAAATTCTACACACGAACGGAGCTAAATAGAGAATAAAGGAATTACACTGGCGCTTCACCCGAAATTAACGACCAGGTGGCGAAAGCAATTTCAATGGGTTAAGATTTCGAAGCCTGCTTAGAAAGTATTACAGTAATTCCAAGAAATTCTTTCACCATCCCTAAACATTCAAACGAGTGCACTTTTGTATAAACAGGAAATGTCCTAAAACCAGATTAGGAAAATTAGCCATAGTGATAGTATTTTTTCATAATACCCCTGAAAATAGAAACGGCGGAATAAAAAAATCTTTCACAATGGTACAGTAGCAACTCCTCCATTTGAGCACATGAGCACGTGAACCCCCAAAGGAAAAGCTAAAGAATAAACACATTGACAAATTAAATTTAAAAAATATTAAGTACACTTCTAGATTTTTGTGAATTTAAAACGTGAGTTAGTAAAACTCACGTTTTAAATTCACAAAAATCTCTCCCCCCCCCCCCCTCCCCGCCCCCGCTATTATTAAATACGCTTATTATAGCTAACTGTAGTGAAGGTTTCTACAGTCGAACCTTGATTTAACGTACTTTGATTTAACGAATTCTCCGATTTAACGAATATTTTTTTTTCTCGACAAAAAGGGTGCTAAAATGCTCTGATTTAACGAATTTTTAGCTTGGTTTAACGAACAATAGTTGAAATAGAATTCGCACATAAAACTAAAACTTTTAATTTTTCGCACACAAAATTTTGAATCTTTCACACTCTAATCAAAGTGTGTAATACAATTTTTTTTCCTCATTTCTCCAAACGAAGCAAGTCTCTACAAAGACAGCGATACAGAAACAGTCATTTACAATTACGCCGTGGATAACCATGATCAAATGGCTGGATGGGAAGATGTTCCTAGTAATGGAAATTTTACAGAATATGTGTCTTGCGATGTACAGCTAAGTACCTGCGATAGTGAACAGAAAGAGAATGAAGATTCTGAAAGCAGCGAAGGAGACGAAGAAACGTAAATTGAATTTTAAAAAGTGACATTCCAAGAAGCAGTTTGCAGCTTGAACGTTAAAAAAAAATTGTTTTTGTCTTACGAGATTGATGATGTTGTTCTTATGAAGTTAGAAAATATAGGCAAAGAACTTTGGAAAGTCAAAACAAAGCACTATCAAAGATTTCTTTCCAAAGTGCCAATAAGTATGTATGCATTATGTATTAAGCTTTAAGAGCAAGAAACACTAAGAATTTAGAGTTGTTTAAAGTTGATCGCCTGACGTATAAGTTATAATTTTTAAGCTCGTAGTAAACAATAATCATTCTTTTTTTCATATCTATAAAGGGTATTTTGCACTGATATTTTTATACCATACACAAAAATTGATATTCGATTTTACGAATTTCTTCGATTTAACGAACGGATTTGTGGGTCCCAATCAATTCGTTAAATCGAGGTTCGACTGTACAGCACAGTCTTAATCACTCGTACGTGCGAACGAAAAATTTTCCCTCTGAACCGCTCTGTGGTCACAGAAGCACAGACACATGAGAAGTGCGGCGCTACTGATATCACTCTGTTCGCACATTTTCACTGTGCACAAAGAGCCATTTTTTGCGGTATATCTTCCGGGTTTTCCCTTGTTTTGTAACGTTCTGTTAGTTAATTAATTTTTATTACATTTTCTTATTATTTTCTTTATTTCTCTCCTTTTTCACTACATTATTTTTTTATAAACTAGTGTAAATAATTAAGATGGGAGTCCAAGACGTGTTTCGGAGCTAAAGCAATGACAGTTTTCAATATTATCCTTTGAAAAATTGAAATAAAATTAATCAAGACTGAACCGGTCTCCGAGAACAGAAGCGGACAGTGCCAAGTAGAAGTAAGGCGCTGCTGACATCATTACGTTCGAACATTTTGATTGTGCACACGGATAATTTTCTTTTCTTTTTTTTTTTTTTTTTTTTTTTTTTTGGTTATCTCTTCCGGATTCTACCTTGGTTTCTTATGTTCGGTTAGTTATGTTTTTGTAGGTGCATTTTCTTATCATTTTTTATCATTTTTCACTACAATATTTCTTACAAACTAGAGTCAATTATTAAGATGGAAATAAAATAAGTATTCCAGAGCTAAGGCAATGCCATTTTTCAATATTATCCTTTGAAAAATAATTGAAATAAAATGAATCTAGACTGTACCTTTGCTAAAACTTATCTTGGTGACGAAATGTAAGACAAAATATGACTTGTTTTCTTTTATTTGCGTGCATTGTTTTCCTTTAACATCTGGAAACGCAAGTCTATTTTAATTTGTAAGGTGCGTCGTGGCTGCCTATTTAATTTTCCATATTTGTTTTGTGAACCTCCATTTAAATAACCCATGAGCCGCCACTTGGTACAGGATAGGGATGGACGCGAGACTGAAAATTTGCGTCTCGCGTCTCGCAAAACAGCCTAAAAGCGTTGCCTCGTCTCGCAAAATCTCTATATCGTAATGTTCAAAATGTCTGTCTCGTCTTGCAAAAAAAGCTGTAAACCTCTGTCTCGTCTCGCAAAAAATCGTCTAGCGTCCATCCCTAGTACAGGAGATAGCCACTTGTGATATTCCTAGTCACTTGATATCTATGTTACATCCCCACACTATGTACATCTATGATAAGGCACCCAGGTAGCACAGAGATATTGCCCAATATCAAAATTACAATATTGGGCAATATTAAATGGACCCCCACTAAATGATATTCCTGAATATTATTTTTTGACATTCAGAGATATCAGTTTCCAACATTTCTGAATATTTTTTTTCAGATATCCAGGAATATCTTTTTCTGATATTCGTAAATATTATTTTTTGACATTGAGCAATATTGGTTTCCAGCATTTCTGAATATTGTTTTCAGATATCCAAGAATATCTTTTTCTGATATTCCTAAATATTATTTTTTGACATTGAGCAATATTGGTTTCCAACATTTCTGAATATTGTTTTCATGTTTCTCCCATCAGGGAAAATATTGATTGTAAAAGAAATTGGGGGGAGGGGGGACTTGACTAATTAATATTTCACATGTAGACCTTTTTTTTTTTTTGTTTGAAATTATAACTCAAAAGAGAATTTTTTAATGCTTTAAAATGAAATGAAAAATTTTCTGTAGTAAGTACAGAAAATTTGAAATATTAATTAGTCATGTGAAATATTAATTAGTCAAGTCCCCCCCCAATTTCTTTTACAATCAATATTTTCCCTCACAAGTAGGAGCCCAAACATACAATATTGACCTGATGGCTGTTGCTTTAATAGGTTAGCTGAAACATGTCTTTTATTTTTTTTTTTTTTTTTTTTTTTTTTTTTAATGACTGGGGAAAAAAAATTTTGTACATGAGTTTTCATTTGATGGTGCTAAAAGATCATTCTTCACGCAGATTCTGACTCACCTTTTGGAGAACGTAAAGGCCTTTAATACTGAAATTGTGCAGCAATTTATATTGTAGAGTACAATTAAAAGCTTGAACAAATATAGTTGAAACTTTTACTGTAGAAAGCTATTTTATAATCACCTATAGAATATAAAATTTACTTTGGATTTTATAGTAGCCACTACTCATAAAATCCACAAAGACAATATACTTTTAATTAATACAGCTCTGCTATAACAACCTCAGTGTTAAATCAAACTGCATACTCTTTTCCTTGGTCAACACAGTTCATCTAGAATTTTTCAGAAAGATTGTGGGAGTTATGACCAATTTCAAAGTATACAATAAATGTTTGCCATATGTGTAAAGGGAAAAGGGAGGGGGCAGGAAGTATAAATAGAGCTTTTCTTAATAATCTTTTCTTAATAATCTTTTTTTAATCTTTTCGAGTAAAATAATAGCTATTAAAGAAAAAAAAATTCCAGTAATATGCTCATATTTCTTTTTTTTTTTTACTCTGTACTTACCTTGAAACGTTTCCCACAAAATGTAATTTGCCATTGGAGGTTATTCCCCCCCCCTAATTTATATTAATTTCAATGAAGCACTAATGTATCTTAGATACAATGAATTCATTTTCAATATATTTGTATTAAAATTTAATCTCTTAAGCCTTTGGATTTCATTAAAAATTGCAAGAGGGGTGAATGATAATTCCAGTTACGAGTGATTAAATACATTTCTTTATAATGTTTCAAAGTACAGTAGAACCTTGGTTATGCAATGCTCCATGATATTCAATGTGACACCTTGGTTAATGTAAAAGATTCATGATCAGACTTCGGATGATTACACATCCATCTGCAATTGATTACAAGAATTGATAAGGATTACGACTATGGCCAATTCCTAAAAGGATTATGACCAGTTACTGTTAAATTTGCAAAAAGGTAGTAATCTTGATCTTAGTGAAGTCAAATATTCCGAAAATTCTGAAGTAATGCAATTTTATTACACTATTTCTGTAGAATTTATAAAATAGCATTCTTATAGGGAATTACATTTGACTGTAATCGTTTCGAAGTCTGGACATGATCTGCAGTATGTTTAAAACTGTAATTGTGATTATGATTGTCAGTGTTATCCGAGGCATGTTTGATTCTGACCACCTTGGATAATCAGGGTTCTACTGTAACTTGATCGAAAAGCAAATATTATTGGTTGTAAACAACAGAAGAAGAAAATATTAAAATAAATAAATTTTGATTTGAAATAAATGGATTAAAATCTTTTTTGGGCTATATTTTAAGATTTTCATTAAATTGGAAATGCTATTAAAATTGAGTAATGCTTAAAATTGCACAATTGTGAATTTTAAAAACTAATTTAAGTTTTAATTCATGCAAAACAAAATGCGCTTTAAACAGCTTACTGGAAAAGGATTAACACAGGTAAAAAATTAGTACTGTACATTTTTAATATTTTAAATATCCCTAATTATAAACACACTTCAAATTAAGTTTTCTTTCCAAAAAATTACATGAAACAGATTTTCATATTTTATTTTTAAAAACAAAATTATCTTTATAAGTTTTCAGTATAATTGTCCACAATATCAAATGTTAAGGAACAATCTGAAACACGAATCTTTTTTTTTTTATTCTAATCAGATGCTTCAGCTAAACTTCGACCAAACATATTTGCCAAAACCTCCTTGTCCTTCTCCTTAAACTTCAAAGCAGCAGCAGCTACAAAAGAAAGAAAAAAGAAAGCTTTTCAGACATGTAATTGCTACACGATAAAATTAGCTAAAATATTTTAACCACATGGTTGGCTGAAAGGTTTAAATTATCAGAATGAAATTAGTAAGTTTCCCCCATCAAAATCGGGAAATTTTGCATTTTTAAATTAATAATTAGCGGAAGAATCAGATTTGACTTTTTGTTACTCTCTTTTACTCGTAAAATAATTGACAGTAGAAAAAAAAATAAAATTGATGAATATTTTAAACCATTGATATTGGAAAAACTATTAATTAAAAAATACATTGCTCATTTCAAAACATATCAAAATGGTATAGTATGCTGTTTTATACTAATTTTTTAATTAATTAATGAAACAATACTAACTAGAAAGTTTGATCCCCAGATCCAATAATTCTTAATTAGATTGGGTTTTAGTTTGAGTTAAGTATTATTAGTGGCATCAGGGGCGTAGCCAGAAATTTTTCATAGGGGGGTTACGACTACTACAACTCATATATATGTATACGTGTAAAATTTCTCATGGGGGGGATGACCCCCCTACCCCCCCCTTGGCTACGCCCCTGAGTGGCACCCAAAATTTGCTTAGACTTGGTAGAGAAAAAAAAGTGATAACAGACTGTTAGTGATAAATTTTAGGGTACCTACGTATTATCCCGGCAGTCCGCCAATACGAGCAATTTTTTTGCCAAGAGAAATGCTGGACATGAAATTATTAATGGTTTTGAATACGATTGGGGCAACAGTTTGGCAACTCGTTTGACGGAAAAATAGTTTGGCTGGAATGACCACCGGGATAATACGTAAGTACCAATTTTAGGTTGGCCATGGAAGGTAAATTTCCATAAAATTGTTTTTATAGGGAAATCTAGAATTTAAATATAAACAAATGACACTTTTATGGCATAACAGTGACTATTCACCACAAATGAATTCTCATCCCTAATGAATAAGCATATTGATTACCTTAGGAGTTAATTACCTTAATGTTATGAGTTTTTTTTTCCTGATTACTGTTTCAAATTTAAATCAGTTAGTAATAGCACAGGTTAATGCAATGTGTCATGATTTAAGAAAAACTGAAAAGCAACAAAATTCAAATTTAACATCCGAGTGTTTTCTCTTACATTAAAACTAATTTCATTGGGATACTGTTTTTTTTTGTGTGTGTGATTGTGGAATGCTACGTTAGGACTATCTGCCAAGGATGGGGGTGCCTTGGCAGGAGGACTTTATACGGGTTTCTAACGCTTATTCACATGTGATATTAGTAACACCTTGAATCAATTTAGTACTATGGTGCTATACTATATCTTTCATTCCTGATATAAAAAATATGTATTTGTTTACTAATTGGGGAATACTTAAATTTGTTTACTATTCGGTTGTCAAATATTTAAGTATTTGGCCGAACCGTCACGGTATACAGTCGAATAGGTATACTGCCAGTGTACCGAATATTCGGTGCATCCCTTCATTGTACATTACCATACATAAAGAATTTGTTGATAGCTTCATTACAAAATGAGTAACACATGGTATAACTCTTACTAAAATTAACACTTACATTATTGGGTCTTTCGGAAACCTATGATATTGGCGTTCAGGTTCTTTCACTCTAGCTGTGTCATAAAGGACACACGTAACATGGGAGGACTTCTTTTTTCTGTAGAAAGAAAAACTAATTAAAAAGGGGGTGAAGTCAAAACAAAAAGTTTTACAAATGACAATATTGAAGCAAAATAGCCCGTACATTAACATGAAATATTTTTCCAAATAACTTATCCGCAATGTCTGTAACTAAGTGTAGAATCTTGTGTTTTGTTTTCTTTTTATGCTGCCCCTCGGGCAATCTCTGAAATTATTTTGGTCGCCCCCAAGTACAGTTTGTTGCCCATGCAACTTTTGCTATACAATTTTTTTTTTTTTTAATTGCGGCCGTTACTATGAAAAATGGATTTTTGACTACGTATGATTTGACTATGATGGCAGAATTCTCTTGACGGTGATCGGCTGCTTGTAAACAAATAGGAAACGAGCACACTGAAGATAAAACAATAGTAGTTTCTTTCTTTCTACTCTTTTTGATAATTACCATGAAAGAAAATTCTTTTCTTTTTGGTTGCCCTAAGGGCAACTGAATTCTTTGTTTTACTTGCCCGTTTAAAAATCTGACTGCCCTGAGTAAGCAGACAACCACAACTTTCGAGCGCTGTCTGTAACTGAGTTCGAATTTTAGATAATGCAATTCTCTGTTAATAGTGTCTGTCCACAAGGCTGCTTTTAATTACAGCAAAACTACAAAGGCTATCTGCGTAATGGAGGGGGTGCAGTTGCACAACCAAATGAAAAATTGAAATGCAACCCCTGGGGGGTGGGGAGAATGCTTTTGGACCGAGAAGGAATATTCACATTACAACAACTGGAGAAAACCACGGGAAAAATAACCATATTTCATTATATGATAGATCATCATTTCTCATCTCTCCTATACAGTCGAACTCTTATAGCAAACCCAGTATATAACAAACTAAGGCACGTATCCAGACTGGTGGTTAAGGCAACTGTAAGCCAGCCCCCCCCCCCCCGAATATCTGACTGTTTACTTAGCTTACAGACGAAACTTAGATTACAATTTGATACACAGTCCCCAACAAAATAAAATCTTAGGTATGGCACTCCATATCAAAGTATCTCGTGACCAACTTTTCTAAAATTATAAATTTGATAATCAAGATACAAGATATGTGTTACAAATTTCATTAACTAAAATTTGCTGTGGGTCATGATTGGGCTCCAGCAGAAAAAAAATTGAGATTTTTGAAGTAGTAAAAGTTATACGATGGAAACAAATGATGCAGGGTTGGCTAGTTTTTGACAGTTTTAACCATGGTTTAAACCATCATGTCAAAAACCTCAAATATTGAGTGGAAAAAATAAACAATACTTTTAAGTGTTTTACTTTATTGCAAAATAGCTTGTACTTCAATATCTGTAATGAATTAATCAATTAATATTTAGAAAAATAAAGCACTATAATCAGTAAAAAATGCTTACTTTGTTTACATCTATCAGGTTTATTTATTTTTAAGAAGTAAGACCATTATGTACTTTGTAAAGATGTGCTTACTCATAGCATCCAAGTCCCAAAATTTTTTACTAATTCTATTTTGATTGGAAAACTTTAGTATACTGATAGTTAAAACAATCTGATCTTTTATCTCTTTAGTCTAAATGAGTGAAATTGCTATGCTATTGGCTATTCCTTAAAGCCTTTTCAATTTAGATATTTAGATTGAACAAAAAATAAACTTGATGTTTCTTCTAGGAAATGTTTACCCCTACTTTAGTTGGAAATTTTTAAAAAACTGCATAATATTATTCATTAATTACATATATCAGTGGCGTAGCCAAGGGGGATAGGGGAGTCACAACCCCCTCCAATGAGGAATATTTTTTGTCATACAAGAAGTATATTCTTCACTCCCGTATCACACGCACACGTATACATACATGTGAGTTGCAGTAGTTGTAACCACACACACACATGATAAATTTCTGGCTGTGCCACTGATATATACAATTTTTATATATAATATTGTATACATTAAATTTATAAATTTGTATTATATAAATGGTATTAAACTAATTATTCTTAGTGAGCACAATTTATGTGCTAGTATATTTATTATATTTTAATATAATTAATTTTAATTAGGCATTTAGTTTAATGCAATATACTGCATAATTAGTTTGCATATTGTTCTCTTTTGTGGATTAGTTTTTGACGGTTTAAACCAGATTTTGATGCTTGTCATGTCGAAAACCAGTTTTTGAAGTCAAAAACCCAACCCTGAAATGATGGTATATCACGTGCAAAATGAAACTCAAAGTACGCTGCGAACTAACTACTAGACTTACCACTAAACAATAAAAAAAAAAAAATTGTATTTCCTCCAATTTTCTTAGCTACTTAATATTGAATGTAATTCTTGTGTTTCTTCACATTAATTTTAAACACATGAAGTTGAGCTTTAAACGTTTCAAAAGCTCTACACTCGCCCCCCCCCCAAAAAAAAATTAGAAATATGTTCCGAGACTAAATTAAAACTTCTGATATAAACTGCGATGAAGATAAACTTCTTTGCTTCTAAGAAGCTGAAATCACACCCCCCCCCCAAGCTTCGATATTATATTTTTAGTGTGCACTATATCAAAAATAACTCAGTATTTTTTGTGCACTATAACAATCACAATAAAAATGTACAAGAATATTTCACATAATGGCCGCAACGGCAAATATATTTACGTTCTCTTTCAAAATATCGCTAACATAGAAAGTGCAGACAAAAACACCTTTCACGAAATATTTACACAATTGTAGAAAAAAAATACTGATTTGATGTGCAGCATATTCTTTGTTGCATCGTCATATAAACAAACAATACATAAAACAATGTAAATGACAGTTAAATAACATAAAAGATGTACTTACATTTTAGAAGATAATTCTATATCCTTTGCCATGACGATCAGCAATGTATCCTGAAATAAGTTCAATGGCGGCCTCCGACTTCCCACGTTGTTGATGTTTGGGAAATCCGCCCGCCTGCCAAGAATAACGATTAGTACGCATGCGCGAGTTGAATGTTGTAAACATAATATCATTTCTGCGATATTCCCTGATATTCACCAACGTTGTAAACTGAATATCATTTCTGCGATATTCCCTGATATTCACGAATGTTGTAAACAGAATATCATTTCTGCGATATTCCCTGATATTCACCAATGTTTAAAATAGTATATTGAAATGAGTATATCGCTAAAAAATTGGAATAAATGAAAAAAACAAACATTAGGATGTTATTTCTGAATGATAAGGTTATAAAATAATTGAAGAAATTCTCTTAAATGTTTTTAAAAAGGATTACTTTTAATTAATATCTGCCAATATCGGCAGATGTCGTAAATTCAATGTATGACATTCAGAGACTTTCAAAATATTGCCCGATATCGGTGGACATTCGTCAATATCTTTGTGCTACCTGGGCATCTCACATCAGTACAGAATCCGAGACGCACACCGCACAAGGCGCGCGCAAAGTCTGTTTATGTTTAACAATGAATTATATGTATTGTTAGCTCCTCTTTTTACGACTTTACAGACGGTCAATGGACATCATCGCTCAAACACTGTTCTTTGCACACACTTGCCATACCCAGGTAGCACAGAGATATTGCCCAATATCAAAATTACAATATTGGGCAATATTAAGTGGACCCCCCCCTAAATCATATTCCTGAATATTTTTTTTTTTGACATTCAGAGATATCAGTTTAACATTTCTGAATATTGTTTTCAGATATCCAGGAATATCTTTTTTTGATATTTGTAAATATTATTTTTTGACATTGAGCAATATTGGTTTCCAACATTTCTGAATATTGTTTTCAGATATCCAGGAATATCTTTTTCTGATATTCCTAAATAATATTTTTTGACATTGAGCAATATTGGTTTCCAACATTTCTGAATATTGTTTTCATGTTTCTCCCATCAGCCCTATAAGCATCAGGTCAATATTGTATGCTTGGACTCCTATTTGTGAGGGAAAATTTTGATTGTAAAAGAAATTGGGGGGGGGGGACTTGACTAATTAATATTTCACATGTAGACATTTTTTTGGTTTGAAATTATAACTCAAAATAGAATTTTTTAATGCTTTAAAATGAAATAAAGCATTAAAAAATTCTCTTTTGAGTTATAATTTCAAACCAAAAAAATGTCTACATGTGAAATATTAATTAGTCAAGTCCCCCCCCCCAATTTCTTTTACAATCAAAATTTTCCCTCACAAATAGGAGTCCAAGCATACAATATTG